>SEYY01013154.1:30000-39471 GCA_009176605.1 Armadillidium nasatum
GGAGGTGGTATACAACTAAAGAGTTCAAAAGAGAAGTGACCGTTGTAATAACGATAATATAAGGAGTATGATGCAACAATTCGATGAACAGAAAGAGATAGCAGAGAGTCAGTGAGAGGAAAACAGTTGATAAGACAAAGAGCCCCAGACTCCACCTTTTAAAAGAGAGCTGTATAAGTGGAACTGCAAAAATTTTTTTATCATGAATAGATACAAGGATAAACAACATTCCAAGTAACTGAGTGGTGTAAAGAAATTTTGAAGACGCATCAGAATACCCAACCTTTTAAAATAAAGTTTAGAAAGAAAAGTCTTGTGATCTTTCTAAGAAAGATCACAAGACAGAGAAACAACAAAAAATATTAAGTATCGAAGAAAGTTTTTTCTTTTTCACATTTTACGGCCATTCACGGGCAGAGCCCTTTTCAAAGAGGGGGCATAATGGAGATGTATGTTTTCGAAAAAGATATAGTTGTGTGGAAGATTATGTAGAGTAAAAATAAGAAACTGAGTTTGTGGAATATTAAAAACATATATATTTTCCCTGGTCGAATTAAAAATTCCAAAAAGATCATAAGTTTGATATTCCGAGGACATCCTTCTAGTGTCAATTAATTGCTGTTTGATATGATGTCTTTCAAATTCAAGGGGTAATGATGGATGGAGTCTTCGGCATTAGAGTGGATAGGTGATAAAGTAATTAAATGAAAAGTATAAGAAGAATTAAAGATAAGATAGATCTAACTAAAACAAAACTATTATTAGATTTAAAGAATGAACGATGGATATCTACAACAGCTGCTCTAGAACGATCGGAAAGGAAATCAAAGAGAAGGAAAAATACCAAAAGTGGGAAATTTAAAATCAGAGCTTTGCATAAAACACTTTCCAAGGTTTCCAATGCGCTTAGTGCCAAAAGAAAAGATTCCTCGAAATGCAAAAGAGCAGAGGAATAAGAGTCATAGAGAAAAGAGAAAAGATCACCAGTAAAGCGTTCACTAGGAAAGCCATAATGGTGAAATGGAATAAGATTAGAAGAATTAAGATGGATGTTCCAATTAATGATAGATTCCTATTCCTATTAATGATAGAGTCGAAAACTTTATATTTTAGAAAGAACAGAGGTTAGAGAAGTAGGACGATAGTTAGAGAGTTGAGATGGGTCCTCCTTTATCGGCATTTGCTGAATGAATGCACGTTTCCAGCAAGAAGAAGGTTGAAAAGACAGAGACAAATTAGTTTACCAAGGCAGGATGGAAGTTCAGAAGCACAAATTTTGAGAATGTGGGAGAGATACTATCAGGACCGTATGCTTTCTTAGAGTCAAGTTCAAAGAGAGCAGAAATAGCTTGTTAAGAAAGCATTACAATGTTAGACGTAAATAAGTTGGACAGAATTGGAGAAGGAAGAATAGCTCAGGAATTGACTAAGATTGAAAAAATATGCAAAGTTTTGAGAGAAGAATACAGTTTTAGCCGAAGGTAAAACCATCATTTGTACCGTCAGAAGAATGTAGGTGAAGATAAGAGCAAGAAACATAGTTATAGTTGAGAATTTTCGAAAAATGCTTAAAGGGTTTGAGGATGAGAAACTAGAAAGATTACTGCATTTCCTACAAATAAATAATTTTTTTTTTTTTGTGTTATGCTTTGGATGCTTCCCATCGCATGAGTTTCTGGAGTTTGAAGACAACGGTAATTCCTGAAACCAAATTCCCTGACAAATCAACGTTTGTTAGATTCATTTGAGGGGAAATAATATGATATCTACGCCTCCATGATTGAATGAATCACTTCTGTCAAGCTCTCTGCTCACTTCGAGAAACCCATCCTGCCGAAGCAATAATCTTTCCAAAGGAAACCAAAGAAGTACGATTGCAAGTGCGACCACTTTGTGACACCGAAATGGAAATGTAAAAAATGTTTCCTCGCATTATTCCTGATCTTTCCAGAGGAAGACTTGAAGAGATAGAAAAGGATTCAGAGATATGAAAGTATCGGATGAAACAGACATGGAAAGAGTATAACAGTATAAGGAGAAGAATTAGAAATCATGAATAGATCTGGAATGCTGAGTTCATCTCAAAAACGATAAGGGATACGAGTATGTAGCTGAACCATTCCCTCAAAGTCATTATGGATAGAGTAGTGGATGGTAAGTTCTGATGGTTGTATCTTTAGAACTAGAAGAAAGTAACCTAAGGTGATGAACATTAAATGACCTAATATGAAGATTTCAGTGAAAGTAGAAGAAGAGAGAGTGTGTTCTATTTTTGATCTTAGATAGTCAAAGAATACATGAGAGTGTAAGCAGTATTAGGAGATATATAAATAAAATAAATGAATTTAGTCGTATATTATGCTCACTCCTTGAAAAGGGCTCTACTCGTGAGTGGTGTTAAAAAAAAGTCTGAGCCACAAGGAAAATTCCGAAAACACCAAATTAGATACATTAGAACAAATGGCATTGTTGGGCACGTAGGTATAATAAATACATTTGACTGAAAATTGAGTGTAAAGGAAGAGCAAGCGAACAGAGGATGGTTTGCCGTCGGAAAGCTCAAATACTTGAGTTTCAGATATGAATAAAAGATGAGGTCTAGAAGAAGAAAGATGATGTTCAGCAAAATTGAAATAAGAATTACGATAGCGAATTTTCCAAAATTTCTATGAAAAACAAAACCGTGCACTATTGGAAGTCGGCGGAGAAATCTTTACGATATCAACCCTATCACAAAAGATAATGAATTGAGAGGCGAGCGAGTGTCATTTTTTGGATGCCGCCCCTCCAAGTATCTTGAGGTAGGTTTATTATCTCATTTCGCTATTTTTTAAAAAAATAAACCTGAGATAGACATGTGAAGAAGGGGGAGAGAACTGGAGGTGTGAGACACACCAGTGTAAATTCGAGAGTAGGCTAGAAATACTTTCTGAGATGAAGCACGAAAAGGAGAAACCTGAGGGCTTCGGAGAGCACTGGAAAGCACCAGCCAAACATTACACGTCATGAATAATGTTGTTATCTTTTTCACCTTTTGGTAAAGAGCTAAGGATGTACAAAGTTTCCACTCTAATGGATAAATCAAGTTAATACTGATTTGATCTTCTGCACGAAGCTTCAAAGTAGGTGGGTCAAAGGAAGCATCGAAAAATGAAGTAGAAAGAATGTTCCAGACTTTACCAATAAAGAATAGTACTGCCGGAAGGGAAATCAGTAACATGACTAGGTATCGAAAGAGAGAAGGTAAAACAGCATCTGGGCCATCAGGAGAAATTAAAGGGGTTAAAAGGAGGAAACAAAGTAAGAGTTTAAATTTTTTTAAATTCTAGAAAAAGAAGGGAAACCAGAATAATTAATAAATTTTCATTGTAGATAAGTTTTTAGGGTTGTATATATATATATATATATATATATATATATATATATATATATATATATATATATATATATATATATATATATATATATATATATATATATATATATATATATATATATATATATATAACAGAATGGAAGAAATCGTAACGTGCAATATCTGTAATCAAGGTTTTGACGGAGTTCATTTCATCCCAAAGATACTTGAATGTGGACACACATTTTGCTCTCCTTGCATGATAAATCTCTTTCAAAAAAATCAGAGTTGTCCAAATTGTAGAACTGAAATAAAAGGGAAGGAAAGTTCGCTTCCTAATAAATTATTCTGTTCTTAAAGTCGCTGATATTTATAAAACTAAGAACTGTTCAGAAGGAGAGATTATGACTTCCATTGAAGATGTGAAGAAGAAATGTATGGAAAGGAAAGAAATTCTTTCGAAGAAGAAGTCCTCTTTTACGTCGTCTTTAGAAGTTCTTGACGAATATCTTACGAAATTGGAAGAGTTGACGGCGTCTGAAAACCAAAGAGTTGACTCTGCAAAAGCGAAATTTTTTTTAAATGAAGTAGATGAAGAACTAAAGAAAACAGATGATGTCATGCGCAGTGATGATTTAAAAAGTTCGATGTCAATTATCTTGTCAAGTTTTAAGGATTCAAAAGATTACTTATTAGAGGTACGTTTTATATTTATTTGAATTTCAAGTTACAACAAAATTTAAAACAAAGCACTAGCAAATCGTTGTTACCATTTCATTATATATATATATATATATATATATATATATATATATATATATATATATATATATATATATATATATATATATATATATATATATATATATATATATATATATATATATATATATTGGGATGTGTGTATGTTCCTTAATCAATTGCTCCAGATCGTTGGAAACACTGAATGATTTAGCCTCCTCCCCACATATATCAGTATGAGAGGACCTCAGCATATGGATATAACAGTCTCGTGGGAGGTGGTTAGATGTTCAATATATATATATATATATATATATATATATATATATATATATATATATATATATATATATATATATATATATATATATAACTTGTTCTCCACTGTGAATTCATTTTATTTATTTATTTATTAATTAATAGTGATAAATTTTCTTATTATAAATAAGAGGAAAAAAAAACTCAAAAATATAATCATTTCATCTATTTTCCTTTTTAATTTGAAGAAAATTATAATTTAGATTTTGATTTTATATCATTATTTTCATTTTCAGATTTACAAAAGACTTCAAAATAAAGAGAAAGTCTTTGCAGTTCATAAAATAAATCATGATGTTAAATATGGGAAAGTTTCATTATTCGGAAATCAGTTATTCTTTTATTCTTTGAGCTTATCAAAAGTTCCCAAGAATTCTTCTTTGATATGGGTGAGTTGAATTTTCCATTTGTCCTTTTTAGAAGGGGTCACTAGATCGTAAATGTTAAGCTTATTAGAGTTTGTTCCCAAGGATACTTATATGGTATGGATAAGCTGAATTTATCATTTATTCTTTTTACCAGATGTCACCAGAGTTGAAAACACGTTCTTTGATATGGATGAGTTAAATTTACATTTGTCCTTTTTACTAGGGGTTACCAGAGTTGAAAGGTTGAGCTTATCAGAAGTTGTTACCAAGGGTTCTTCTCTGACAGGGGTAAGTTGAATTTATCGTCTGTCAAGAACGCTAACCGCCTTCAACGAGAGACGTTTCTGGCACGTTGGTGCTGCCAACTGGTCTCACTTGCTGTGATTTCCCATAGAATGATTATTGTTTCCGTCGGAGGGGTCCCTCGGAGTACACTTACCATTAACCGATGGTGATTCTCTCTGGCATAGAAGGGTACAGCCCATATTTTTTCCTTTCTACCAAACTTACCACACCTTGGTTTAACTCTTCTTGTAAAATGGTATTGCTTTCAGGAATTACCTTCGTCTTCTAACTTCAAAAACTCGTACAACTTATATTTCATCCCGAAATCGTGCAAAATCTATTTTCTGTAATCTATATTTTTATCGTTAGAAAATTCAATAACCTTTCTGGTTCCTTTTCCCCACGTCGTCTCTGGCATTTTTTTAAAATGTCAACTTTAACTTTGCTTCTTCCTTTTTCCATCCTCTTGTTTATTCCGACTTGTTTCTTGCCTATTACTAAGCTGATATATATATATATATATATATATATATATATATATATATATATATATATATATATATATATATATATATATATATATATATATATATATATATATATATATATATATATATAATAGCTTTTATAGTTGAACTCTTCGCTCAAACCTTTGCCTTTATACCATCTTAGACAATTCTGAAGCTACTCCTATACACGCTCCGATTCATTTAGACTTACCATTGTAAATTTTCCTAAATACATTATTTCTACTCTCTTAGTTCAACACTAAGAAGACATAATGTTATTCCTGATGGTATTCCCCTTGCGCTTGTCAAAACTTTTAATTCTAAGTTTTCAATCTGCCTTGGCAGACTATTTCTGTTAGGCTTTTCAACTTCTTTCTTCCATTCTTGATAGAAACGTAAACTTATTCAGCCTACACTGAAGAAGGAGAACCTTTCTCAATCCTGTATCCATCGTCCAATTTTTTAAGCCTCTATTCTATCTAAAGTTATTGAATCTATATTTAACAGAAATATTTGGAAACCTCTCAATCCTTTTAATCTTATTTTTGATCGAAAGTATGTCTTTCGTAAGAAACTCTCTTCTACTACTTCTGACTCTTGGTCCTATGTAATTCGATATTTAGATGAATCTTTTGCTGTCGCACTAGACATATCGAGAGCCTTCGATAAAGTCTAACACAGAGCTTTAATCTCAAAATTTTCCTTTTTCGGAAACTATCCTTTTTCCTTTCTGATCGTTCAACAGCAGTGTAGGTTTCCACCGTTTATTCTTTTAGCTTATTAGTAGTGATGTCTTATCCTCAACTTTTTCTGCTTTTAATTAATCAATGATGTTCTCTCTATTATTTCACCACCAATCCACTCCTATGCCGTCAATTCCACCCTTCATTATTCTTTTTAGTTTGAAAGACGTCCTACTCAACAGCAACTAGGTAATGTTAACCTTCGATCTTTCTTTCACTTTTATTTGGGACAGGGAAAACGTTGGTGTTTTCAATGCGTCAAAAACTTAGTTTCTTTCTCTTTCTACTCGTGATAATCCTCCACACAACTTTCACTTCTTCGAAAATATTCAACTCAGAACTTTATTTATTCTAAATATTCTCTGTGTTTCTTTTATCGTAATCTTTCTTAAAAGGATCACATTATTTCTCTTTGTAAACAAGCTTCTAAGAGGTTGAGTGATCTAGAACGCCTTCAAAAACTTTTCGCGCCACCCCAGTTGCTTGCTATTTATTGGGGTCTTATTCGTTTCTGTATGGAACACGCCTCACACATCTGGGTGGTTCCGTTCACACGAATCTCCTTATAAATGTAGATTCTAGAGCTTTTAATTTTATCAGCTGTTTTTCTCTCACTAACTCTCTCCACTCTCTTTCTACTCATCGAACTGTTGAATCACTCTCTCTATATTATCGCTATTACAAAGGACACTGGTTTTTGGAAATTTCTTTCGCATATCTCCTTCATTGAAAAAGGATCGTGCGACAAGCCTTTCTTCACAGTCTCATCCTTTCTCTGCCAAACTCTCTGAACTCAGACTTAACCCCTATGCTCAATGCACTCACTCTACTGGTAATGTCTGGAACACACTATCTTTACCAACTTCATTTGAGTCGCACGCCTTCAAACGCCGTGTATTGGTGCACGTCGACCTTTAATTTAATTTGATCAGTAATCCAGCTTTTTTCTAACTCTTATGGAAACTACTACGCTTCTGGTCTTTGCCCACCATAATATATATATATATATATATATATATATATATATATATATATATATATATATATATATATATATATATATATATATATATATATATATATATATATATATATATATATATATATATATATATATATATATATATATATATATATATATATATTAGCAAAATATTTGCTTAATCCGCAAATTCTATATAACTGTACGTAATTAATATGAATTTACTGATTAAGTAAATATTTTGCTAATATTATATATATACAGTGGCGGCCGTCTATATGGGCTCCAGGGCTGCAGCCCCTCCAAATTAAAAATACCGGGCGTAGGATGTTTATATAAAAATGAAATTTTTGTCACAGAAAATTGATTTAAATTCATTTTTTAACAACTTAATACATAAAAAGTATAAATCAATAAAGAAAATAAGAATTAAATGCGTTTTGCAACTGCAAATTTGTAGGTACGATATTTTTTTTGACACATTGCAATTATGAAAAATATGGGCTCTAAAATCAGAGTCCTCAATAAAGGCCAAAGTATTGGTTCTCAAATAATAAGACAGATATAGCAACTTATAAAAAAAAGTATGCCAAATTTGAATAGCAGTTTTTATGAAGTTGCCAGTCTGTCTTCTGACAGTTTTTGGCAACTTGGACATTAGTTTCTAATGTTTAAAAAATGTAAAGTTGCTAGTTTTGTCCTTTTAAGAAGTTCTTAAATATAACAGACTAAAAATGAAACAGTTTGTTATAGATTCGTGTTGAGGTTGGATGTGTTTTTTTTTTTTTTTTTTTTTTTTTTTTTTTTTTTTTTTTTTTTTGGAAGAAAAATTACCGATATTTTTTTTTTTTTTTTTTTTTTTATTATATATATATATATATATATATATATATATATATATATATATATATATATATATATATATATATATATATATATATATATATATATATATATATATATATATATATATATATATATATATATATATATATATATATATATATATATATATATATAGCCAGCTGCACTTTTACATACTTAAATATTTAAAAAATTACGGATAAAAAATTACTAATAGAGAGTGAAATGGTTTGTAAAATACCAGATTTCAATGAAAAAGTAATTGAAAACTTTTCGACATCTAAAACTCGAAGAACTAATCTTATTTTTAAATAAGAATATCAGCAAGCTTTCCAAGAACTAATCTTATTTTTAAATAAGAATATCAGCAAGCTTTCCAGAATAAGTAAGGTACGTTTGAAATGTTATATATATATATATATATATATATATATATATATATATATATATATATATATATATATATATATATATATATATATATATATATATATATATATATATATATATATATATATATATGTCAGAGATTTGTTCCTAGGGAACCTTATATAGATTAAAAAGCAGACTGCAAAGCAGGTTGATAGTGGCATCGTAATTGAGTTGTAACATCGATAACAATTAATTAATATTGGAGAATTAAACTAAACAAATCCATTAAGTAATTATAATAACAACATTAACAATAAAAATTGACGTTTCGGATTTGAACTAAATCCATTCTCACAGTAATTTTCTGAAACTACAAATAACAAAGATTAGTTAAGTAATAAATAAATGCACATTTTAAAAGTATGGTTATAAGTTTAAAAGTATATTTATAACTAACAACCAACTAGACTCTTATCTATCGTTTAGTAATAATATTTATAGTTGTCCTTCTGTTTACAATATACAGTGACACAATATTGTATTGTTATATATCATATTACGTTACCATACTTTTAAAATGTGCATTTATTTATTACTTAACTAATCTTTGTTATTTGTAGTTTCAGAAAATTACTGTGAGAATGGATGTAGTTCAAATCCGAAACGTCAATTTTTATTGTTAATGTTGTTATTATAATTACTTAATGGATTTGTTTAGTTTAATTCTCCAATATTAATTAATTGTTATCGATGTTACAACTCAATTACGATGCCACTATCAACCTGCTTTGCAGTCTGCTTTTTATATCTATATATATATATATATATATATATATATATATATATATATATATATATATATATATATATATATATATATATATATATATATATATATATATATATATATATATATATATATATATATATATAT
>SEYY01013155.1:0-12724 GCA_009176605.1 Armadillidium nasatum
ATATCTCCTTTGTCGAACACCATCTCTCTTCTTCTAAACCTCATCTCTTGTTTCTAACCGAAACTCCGGTGCTTGAGTGTGCTGACAGCAAACCTTATTCTGTAACCTCCTACTGTCTCTATCCTCAATTTTCTGCCAAAGGCGGTTGTTGCGCATATGTGCGCAACGATGTTATTTGCTCTCGTGTCTCTAATTTGGAGTCTCCTGAATTTTCTACCTTATGGCTTAAGCTCTCTTGCAATTCTACTACTAAATTAATTTGTTCTGTCTATTTATCTCCTAATTCTACTGACTTTAAAAAATTCTTCGACTATTTAAACTGCAAAATAGAGCACATTCTATCTTCTTCTCCTTTCTCTGAAATCATCATTTTAGGTGATTTCAATGTTCACCACCGCCAATGGCTTTCATCTAGTTTTCATGATCCAGCCGGTGAACTCGCCTTCAACTTTTCTATCCAAAACAACCTTGAACAGTTGGTGCAACTCTCTACCCGTATCCTTGACCGTCTTGGTGATGGACCCAACATACTTGATCTTTTCTTAACCTCTTATCCTTCTCCTTATACTGTTAAACTCTTTCCTTCTCTGGGTTCATCCGATCATCTTCTTATCTCCGTATCTTATTCTGTCTCTTCAAGTCTTCCGCAAGAACGACCCCCGCCTTCGGCGAGGAGACGTTTGTGGCACTTCGGTGCTTCTAGCTGGTCTAACTTGCGTTTGTACTTCTCCAAGAAAGATCACGAGAAAAAGAAACACCAAGAATTTTAAGAACAGATGAAGGTTTGAGTCGTGTCCTTTCGAAGAAGATATCATAGTTGTGTGGGAGATTGTCTCGAGAAGAGAGATGGAGTATTTGAATTTTTGAGGCATTGAAAACAATCATGTTTTTTTTACCGTAATTTGAAATGTGAGATAGCTCAGAGGTTTGCTGCACCAAGGCTACCCTCCTTGCTTCTATTAACTGCTGTCGGAAGGTGCGCCTTTCAAACTGTAAAGAGTAATGAATGATGGAGTTATCGACATAGGAGTGGATAGAAGATGAAGTAATAAAGCAGAAAAAGGGTTGAGGATAGAACAGATCCTTGAGGAACACCACTGTTAATAGATTTATATGATGAAAGGGGGCCGTCTACAACAGCTGTTATTGAACGACCGTAAAGGAAATCATGTAGAAAGGCAAAGAGAGGATAGATTCTAAAAGAAAGAAGTTTGGAAATGAAAGCTTTTTTCCAAATCTTCCTGTTAAATAGAGATTCGAAAACTTTAGAAAGAACGTAGTTTAGAGGGTTGAGATGGGTCCCACATCTCCGGAATCGTCTAAGGTTGAATTGGAGGCGAAAGATTGAGCGAAGAGTTCAGTTTTAGAGGAAGGGAAAACGGCAGTTAAACCTTCAGAAGGGAAGAGGAAGAACCAAAATTAGAGTTGACAGTTTTTGCAAAATGCCAGAGAGAGCTTGAAAATGAGGGAGAAAGATTATTGCATTTTTAACGGAGAAAAGAATTTTTGGTGTCACGAAGAGTAGATTTTGCACGATTCCGGGATGAAATATAAGTTGCATGAATTTCAGGAGTTTGAAGACGACGGTAATCCCTGAAGGCAGCATCCCTTTGGCGGATAGCACGAGAACAAGCAGAGTTAAACCAAGGTTTGTTAGGTTTAGTAGAAGGGAAAGAATATGGAATGTACGCCTCCATGCCAGAGAGAATCACCTCAGTTATGCGTTCTGCACACTCAGAGGGACCTTCCCACGGAAACAGTAATCATTCCATGGGAAATCAGAAAAGTACAACGGCAAGTCAGACCAGTTAGTGACACCGAAATGCCAGAAACGTCTCCTCGCCGAAGGCTGGTGCCATTCTTGCAGAAGACTTAAGGAGACAGGACAAGATACAGATATAAGAAGGTGATCGGATGAACCCAGACGATTAAAGAGTTTAACAGTGTAAGGAGAAAAATAAGAAGTTAGGAAAAGATCAAGTATGTTGGGTTCATCACCAAGGCGATCAGGGATACGGGTAGGGAGATGCACCAACAGCTCAAGGTTGTTCTGGATAGAAAATTGGAAGCTGGATCGTGAGAACTAGATGAAAGCCATTGGCGGTGGTGTACATTGAAATCACCTAATACGATGATTTCGGAGAAAGGAGAAGAAGAAAGAATGTGTTCTATTTTGGAGTTAAGATAGTCGAAGAATTTTGGGTAGTCTGTAGAGTTAGGAGATAAGTAGACGGAGCAGAAGAGAATTTGAAGCCAAAAAGTTTAAGCCATAAAGTAGAGAATTCAGAAGACTCCTTTGGCTGAAAATTGAAGATAGAGACAGAAGGAGTAAACAGAGTAGGGCTTGCTGTCAGAGCACTCAGACACCTGAGTTTTGGTTTAAAATAAGAGATGAGGTCTAGAAGAAGAGAGGTGGTGTTCGACAAAGTGGAAATTAGTAAAGAGACCACGATCTTGCAGAATGAAAAAGGAAGATCGTGCATCAGGGCAAGTCGGCGTAGAGGTCTTGGTGGCACCAACCCTATCACCGGAGTCCACCAACTCCCAAGTGGTGACGGGGGAAGGGGTGGATGAGGGGCATTCTTTGGATGCCGCCCCTCGTAGCATCTCCGAGGCAGTTCTATGTTTCGCCTTTTTTTTGTTGTTGTTATTTTAAACCAAAGGGCAACGGAGTGAAACCCACCCTATCACTCCACGGTTAAGCCCAATGGGGGTTACTTTCATCACTTCGGACGGCGCTACGTCCTCCCCCTATATATATATATATATATATATATATATATATATATATATATATATATATATATATATATATATATATATATATATATATATATATATATATATATATATATATATATATATATATATATATATATATATATATATATATATATATATACATAATAAAATTAAACTTTCATCAAACCTTTTTCTAACAGAAAAATTATGATATATAGTAAGGGGTGGAGTGTGTGCGAGAGTTGGAAGGGGTGGAGTGAATAGTGAATTGTGTTGAATTTAATTCCAAACTTTCAAACCTCCCTCATATATATATATATATATATATATATATATATATATATATATATATATATATATATATATATATATATATATATATATATATATATATATATATATATATATATATATATATATATATATATATATATATATTATTTATCTTTCCATATTTTAAATAACAATATTTTTTAATTTTACTTTATTGACTGATGAGAGTTTAGCCTTGACCAGAAAAGGTTTTAATGAATAAAGATATTTATAATTTTAGTTGTTATATATATATATATATATATATATATATATATATATATATATATATATATATATATATATATATATATATATATATATATATATATATATATATATATATATATATATATATATATATATATATATATATATATATATATATATATATATATATATATATATATATATATATATATATATATATATATATATATATATATATATATATATATATATATATATATATATATATATTTCAGATATACTTTGCGAGAATGGTGCCTTCATTGGAAAAGCTTTGTGGAGTTCGATCTATGGTTGCATTATTAAATCATCCTCACGTCAAAAAAGAAATATTTTCTTTGTCCAAAAGTCGCGAAAATTATTGGAAATGGCGTGATGCTCTTCATGAAGTAATGTCTAAAATTTTAGAGGATTATAACCCAATGTTGAAGGAGATTATTCCACGATATTTAACTCCAGTTATTGGACTAGATATGGTGAATTTTGCAGAGTCTCTACAAAAATGTTTTAACTTGTCATTTACAGTTAGTCAAAATATTTTTAAAAGCTCTGTATTCACATCAAATGGATTAATTGATGAACAAAAAGCGGCGAGAGAACTGCTGAAGGAACCAAGTTTTAGTACATTTCTTAGATATAATATTGCTTGCGAATATTTTTTGGAAGATATTGTTCCAGGTTTGTGGAAAGAACTACAAAACAACGAACCAGATTTTAAAAAGTGGCTTGAAAAATATAATTCCAAAACCCCGATGGTAATGTGGTCTGACTTTCTTAATAAAATTTCAACCTCACTGCCACATAGAAAATCTATAATAACACTTAAATTTAAGAAAAGAGTTTTATCGTACGGCTTAAAAAATAAAAATCCAGCAGCAGTTAAGTACAGCTTCGATCCAAAATGGGGATTTCGTGAAAACGAAAACTCATCAAGAAAGACTGTTCTTAAATGTTACAGTGATTATGTCAATTCGGTTTTTCAAAAACTAGAGACTCTCTACGAATATTCTGATTCTCTAGAATATCCGAACGTTTTAGCTGATCGTAATATAATAATGTATTTTATAAGCTTGATGAACAAAAGGGAATTCAATTTTTTTGTTTCAAAACATGATTTCTCTTATAGAATAGGCAAATGGTTTTTACTTTGGCCGTATCGATATCCGTTCATGGATTTCGCACATATAGTCTACGATAATTTAGGTGTAGAAAAATATGCTGACCTAATGTCTGAAATTATTTTACGTATTAGTGACGAATATATGTGTGAGTATTATAATTATCGCCTGCTCCTAAGAGAATTTTGGATTAAGAGTCCATCTCACTTGAAGAAAGAGATTATAAGCTGTGAGTCAAGAGAATTACTTCATTTGGACGATTTGATTTTCTACACAAATTTAATAACGCTTTCGTTCGTTAACTATAATTTTACAGCTGGTGATTTGAACAATGTAAAATTAATTTTAGAATATGCAAATTCAAGCGAAAGAAGGAGCATTCTATTTCTTCAAGGAAAAGAAATACTTAATTGGATGATATACGAGCATTGGCGTGGTAGCTTTAGAATGGCTAATTTGTTCTTAGAGACAATGGATTTAAACCAAGAGATTATAGAGACATTTAAAAAAGATTTTTTACTCGAAACTTTCGATTGTATAATGATGAAAAAAGACATGAAATTTGTTGAAGAGATTTTTAAATGGATTGTTGGAAGTGATTCAATTGACGATTTTAAGGATGAATTTCTCAATTGGATGATTCATTATAATAAAACAGACCGTTTGTTCGTTAATTTGAAAGAAGAAACTCCATTTTATTTTCTAAATAAGATTTTAAAATGGTTCCTGAAAACTGATGAAAATATAAAAGAATGGGAAAAGAATATTGAATATTCACCTCTCATCAAATATAAAAACCCCGAGTGGCTTGACCAGCTTTTAAAATACCGTGGTTACTCTTACGAGGAAGAAATAGATTTTAAAAGAGAATTACTTTATAATAGTTTACCTGAAATTGCTAATCTGACATTGAATTACACTAATGTGGAAGAATTTTTAGACATGAATGTATTTTATTTGTGTTTGTTTAAAAAAGAAAAATTTCAAGAATTTATTGACCACTTGCGTTCTTTTTATAAAAATTCTATTGAAGAGAAGGTTTGTTTATTTTGTTTGAATAATAATCTTGTTCATGGTAATGGAGGAGAAGGAGAGCTACACTGCGAAGAACATGGGATACAGGGATTCATTTCTTATGACGAAATCGATGACTATTGCTCTCCTTTTTTTTATATGATTGATTACTTGCTTGAAGAAAGAGAAAGGAAAATCATTTTTAATTTCTCGTTTAAATAAAAATAAATTTCATCACAATATGCTTATTTATTTTACCTCAGAAACGTAGTTTATATATTATCTTTAGCTTAGTTTATATATTATCTTTGATATGATTGATTACTTGCTTGAAGAAAGAGAAAGGAAAATCATTTTTAATTTCTCGTTTAAATAAAAATAAATTTCATCACAATATGCTTATTTATTTTACCTCAGAAACGTAGTTTATATATTATCTTTAGCTTGCTACTTACATTCACTTTTGGTTGATGATTGAAAATAAAACTATTTGCAAACTTGCAAAAAATACATGATTTGCTATTATTACTAAACGATATATTGCAATGGGCAAGTTTACAAGCCAGCGAGTAGCGAGTTTACTAGCAGTGAGTATACTCACCCAATGTAATATACGTTAGTGAGTAAACTCGCTACTCGCTGTTGAAAGGTTGAGGACCCCCTTACTTTTCATTTACTCGCTGGCTTGAAAACTTGCTCAGTGTAATCGACAACTCGCTCACTCGCTCACAAGACTACCAAGAGGTTCAAACGAAACATAGAATAAACACTGTGAGTGAAGCGACAAAGTTTATAATTCCATTTGAAACAAGATTTCTAAAATGTTTGTACAAATTTGGGAACGTATCTTTCGTTTTGATATTTACATATTCGGCATTTTTAATATCCCAAAGTAGAGGATATTTTTCGTACATTAAACTTAACAATATTTCTATACCATTTTGACGTTTTATTTAAAATTCTAAATAAGCTTTGAGATTTAATCAATAATAACAAAAAATAAATACAATGAGAGAATAGATGACTCGGCGTTGCGAGTGGAGAGTTTGTAATCGACTGCTCGCTCGTTCACTCGCTCATTTGCCGGTTTGTAATCTAGCTACTCGCTTGCTTGTAAACTCGTCCACCAGAATCGAGCCTTGAATCATTCAATTAGGCTTTTGATTTATTTAAATGGTATATTTGTTGATGAAGAATGTAAAAGACTAAAAAGGTTTATATATATATATATATATATATATATATATATATATATATATATATATATATATATATATATATATATATATATATATATATATATATATATATATATATATATATATATATATATGTAAAAACTTGATTGGTCCCAACGCTTTGTTGCTGAATGTTAAATGACCGCGACCAAGCCTATTTTAAAATAAAATATATGCAGGACACCTTAACAAAGAAAAATGAACAGCAAGGGAAACAAAAGCTTTAACTATATAAATTAATTAAATAAATAATAAATACTAAGATGTTAAATGGTAACGTCTTTAGCGTTTATTTCGGAGTATGCGTTGAATGAGGTTCGTATTACATTTATGTTTTACACAGTGAACCATGTGTCATGAGTTAACAGAAAACAAAGTCAAATTACATGAGCTTTCAGCAGTCTATATATTAGAACTGCTTACAATGCAAGTCAAATTTATTGTGCTTTAAAACGTCTTTTACAAGTACCATTCGTTTGTCAAGTTTCTTGAGCATTAGTCTATGTAAGACTATAATAACCCCTTACGGAAATCCCTTTTCTCAGCTCATTTGCGGCTCTTTGTTGTCCATGTACTCTTCGGAAGCGAGTTGAGATATATTTAATAAGCCATCCTTAGGAAGCTAGTTAATTATGCTTTACAATCATAATATGGAAACTGTTATCAGATTTCCAAGAATTTCCCCTCCCGTCTTCTCCTCGAGTTATAAAATCCACTTGAATTAAACGTGATCCGTCTTTGAGTCAATAACATATAAACTAAACTAATAACATGTAGGAAACTAAATTCTAATTGTAAAAATGCATTAATAAAATAAACAGTAATTCTTTTTAAACATGGTTTTCTTCTTATTTTGTTGGAGTAACTAAATAATTTTTTTTATATATATATATATATATATATATATATATATATATATATATATATATATATATATATATATATATATATATATATATATATATATATATATATATATATATATATATATATATGGGCCTATTAATATAAACGGAGACATAACTAGAAATCAAGATGGAAAGGATATATATAAGGACATGTTTAGTATGAAATGTTTTTACACAAATGCTCAGAGCCTTAGAAACAAAAAAGATGAGTTGACTAGTTACATTATAGAGGAGAATCTTGACATTATTTGCATTACAGAAGCATGGGTTAATGAGGCAATTTACGGAGATTCCCTATAGGAATATGAAATAGAAGGATACTCATTTTACCTATACCAACGAAGAGGAAGGAATGGTGGAGGTGTAGCACTCTATGTTAAAAGCAATATCGAATCGGTGTTAATAGCTGACATTAAAACAAACCAGGATGTGGAATCTCTGTGGGTAGATATTCTTATGTATAATAAATCATACAGGATAGGAGCATTTTATAGAGCTCCTGATCAGAGTCAAGTATTAGATGAAGAAATGGTGAAGGAAATCAAGGTAGCGTGTGAAAATAATGTAAAAGGTGTAGTCATATTGGGTGATTTTAATTTTCCAAACATTGAGTGGAATACTTTGAGTAGTATAGTTAATAGAAGTTCAGTATTTGTAAATTGTATACTATACAACTTTTTGAGTCAGATGGTCCAAGAACCGACAAGGCATGCGGCATTGTTAGATTTAATATTAACAAATGATGAGAATATGGTGAATGATATCGAAGTTGGGGAGACTTTAGGAACTAGTGATCATTATATTATTAGATTTAACTGGAATATGAGGTCTGGGCCCAAATTGCAAGTATATGGGGAAAAGATATTCGATTTCAGAAACGGAGATTTTAGCAAGTTCCGAGCAATGCTCGATGAAATTGACTGGGATAAGGAGTTTAATGGTCAAAATTGTTTCATCATGTGGGAATACTTCAAGCAAATATTGTCTACCATTCAGTCTTTGTGTTTTAAAGATAAATCTATTAGGGCGGCAAATAGAAATCCTTATTGGTGGAGTAGAGAGATAAAAGAGAAAATCAGTGAAAAGCGTAGATGTTTTAAAATATTCAAAGGCAGGAGCAGGGGTGAAGATTTGGAACAATATAAGAGAATTAGGAATGAACTTAACCAGTCAATAAGAAGAGCAAAGAGAATGGCAGAAATTAATTTGGCAAGGAACAGTAATAAAGACCTGAAAAAGTTTTTTAGCTTTTATAAATTTAAAAGCAAGGAAAAGAAAATTGGCCCAATTAAAATTGATGGGAAATTTAGTAAGTTTAGATAAATAATTGGTTAACATTTTCATTGCTTATTTTGCATCAGTGTTTACTGAGGAAAAGTTGGATAGCACTTTAGAGACTAATAGCTCTAGTATACATGTAATGAATAGGTGTGCAGCATTTGAAATTGAGTTAAATGAAATTAAATCTTTACTAGAACATATTGACCCAAATAAGGCAGCGGGTCCGGATGGTGTGTATGGTAGAATTCTAAAAGAGGGGAGTAACAGTATTGCAAAGGCACTGTATTTGATTTTTAAGCGATCTATTGCTTTTGGAGAGGTACCTGAGGACTGGAAAACGGCATATGTGGTGCCCATTTTTAAAAAAGGTAGTAAGGAAGATTTAGGGAACTATAGGCCAGTTAGTTTAACATCTCTGGTTGTGAAAATTTTGGAAAAGTTACTGAAAAGTCATATAGAGAAGCACTTAGATGATAACAAGATACTATATAACTCCCAGCATGGCTTTAGAAAGGGTAGATCATGTCAGACAAATCTACTAGAATTTATGGAATATATTACTGAATGTATAGACAGGGGTGATCCAGTAGATGTCATATATTTAGACTTTAGCAAAGCTTTTGATAAGGTACCCCATGTTAGGCTGATGCAAAAGTTGTCACAGTATGGTATAGATCTGCGACTTGCCGTTAAAGAATTATAAACCGTTAAAGGGGACCCCAGAAGCGCTGCGATCTTAACCTAGTACCCAACGTACCGTATTATAGGCCGATTGTGCTATGAAATAGGCGTCCGTGTGCTAGAATGCAAAATTTGACTTTCCCTGTTAAATACCACTTATTTAAACAGAACTATAGCGGTTAGAGAATAAGATAATATATAATTTTGATCCATGGAATGTACTTTACTAGTTTAAAATTTCAAGGGTCTAATTAATACAGTGTTTTAAAAAGAAACTAAGATTTCAATGAGAAGCAGTAGCAGATACTTGTGCAAGTATAAAAAGAAATCAATAGAGATAAAACAAAGCAGTTATATATATATATATATATATATATATATATATATATATATATATATATATATATATATATATATATATATATATATATATATATATATATATATATATATATATATATATATATATATATATATATATATATATATATATATATATATATATATATATATAATGATTCGACTGCCGTTGAGAATAGATCTGGTGGGAAGCAGATGGGAAGAAGAAAGTCAGAAACATCATAAGGAAGTCAGAAGAAAAGAGATGAGAAAAGCAGAAGAGACCGAAAGAAAAAGGAAGAGAAGAGAGCAGAAGGGTAGGAAGGGTAGGCTGTTTGTTGGATATGAGGCTTTGAGATCTTCATCCTGAGGTTGCAGAGTTTGTTAATAAGAAGAATGATACTGACCAAATTTAAATAATATATATATATATATATATATATATATATATATATATATATATATATATATATATATATATATATATATATATATATATATATATATATATATATATATATATATATTATTTTTTTTTTTTTTTTTTTTTTTTTTTTGTTATAAATTTTCAGTATATTTTTTGAAAGTAACAGAAATTCAATAAAATTATTTTTTGTGAAGCAACACAGCTTTCGACACAACGTACTTTCGGCAGTAAAATGGAATATTATATATTAAAAAAAAAAAGGAATTAAGTTAGAAGTAACTTCTGGTCAATAAAGGATGATTATTTCGTAGCAGTCTATAGAGGCTGGGAACCCTTTTCAACCAAGTTTTCTTCTGACGTATGATTGCAGTTTGAATATTAAAACTTTCTGAAATCGACACCACCCTGTATCATGCGGGATATGGTGCAATATATATATATATATATATATATATATATATATATATATATATATATATATATATATATATATATATATATATATATATATATATATATATATATATATATATATGTGTGTGTGTGTGTGTGTGTGTGTGTGTGTGTGCGCGCGTGCGTGTGTATTTGAATGTATGCTTGTGTATGATTGTGTGTGTGCATATGCATGTGTTTGTGATCATATGAGTATCTAAGACTATGTATGTGAGTGTGAGTGCATGTATGTGTATATGTGTGTATGAGATTGTTTGGGTATTGTATGTATATGTATGTATATGTATGTATGTTTTGCGATATAAAAAATTCAGAAAATATGAGAAGAAAATTAAACTAATGAACAATTTTAATTATAGTTCTGTGAAGAAAATGGGTATTAGTTTAGAAATTATTAAATAATACAGAATAATAATATATGCATAGTGAAATAATATTTACATACAAAGAATGCAAGGTAGTTTAAAATGAAATAAATAAATCTTTGGGTAAAAATTTAAATTTAGAAATTTGTAAAATTGAGGCACATGACTTAATTAAAAAGGATAATTTTACTCTTACATCAGAAAATTCTCGTGGTCGGGTTTATAGAACAACGACTTCAGAAATCTCTGGTTCGAATCCTTCTCATGCGAAAAATGAAATTTTGCTTTTGATGATTATTGCCGTTTACCTTCTCTCAAACGGTAGAGTGATTAATTAACTCACGTGCTTGAGGGTGCCAGTTCGATCCCACTTGGAGATCCTAGGTATATACTACCTAGAAACGTTCCTCTCCTAGAATAGGGCAACGCTAATGAGATGTGAAATTTTTTTTTAAAAAATTTACATTTGGTTGGACATTAGATGCTGGAAAGTGTCATATGTGAATATCGAATAAATTATTCGAAGCTTTGATTAATAAACGATTAATAAATTGTTAGTTTATGAAATTTTGGTGATAAAAACATATTTGAAATATATATATATATATATATATATATATATATATATATATATATATATATATATATATATATATATATATATATATATATATATATATATATATATATATATATATATATATATATATATATATATATATGTAAACCATTTTAGTCTTTTACATTCTTCATCATCAATTTAACCATTTAAAAAACACCCTAAACCTAAATGAATGATTATAAGGATAATAACAATTGCAGTATAAATTTTTTAATTTTCTTTGGTAACAATTATGAAGTTAATAAATAGTTTCCTTTTCAATCAAAAACAAAAAGTGAATGTAAGTAGCAAGATAAAGAAAATATATAAACTACGTTTCAGAGGTAAAATAAATGAACAAATTATAATGATGATAATATTTATCCTCTCATCTTTAATCTTTATTTATTTTTCAGTTACAAATTTATATTTATAAATATCGTGCACTTTACATGTTTTGAGTCTTCATATTAAAAATGATTTTACTTTCTCTTGTTTCAACCAATTAATCAATCTCCTCAAAAACCAGAGCAAATGGCATCGATATTGTCATAAGAAATGAATCCCTGTATCCCATGTTCTTCGCAGTGTAGCTCTCCTTCTCCTCCATTACCATGAACAAGATTATTATTCAAACAAAATAAACAAACCTTCTCTTCAATAGAATTTTTATAAAAAGAACGCAAGTGGTCAATAAATTCTTGTAATTTTTCTTTTTTAAATAAACACAAATAAAGTACATTCTTGTGTAAAAAATCAATCACATTTAAGTAATTCAATGATAGTCTAGCAATTTCAGGTAATTTTCCATATAGTAATTCCCTTTTAAAATCTAATGTTTCCTCGTACAAGTAACCACGGTATTTTAAAAGCTGATTAAGCCACTCGGGATTTTTATATTCGATGAGAGGGGAATATTCAATATTCTTTTCCCATTCTTTTATGTTTTCATCAGTTTTCAGGAACCATTTTAGAATCTTATTTAAAAAAGAAAAT
>SEYY01013156.1:0-15580 GCA_009176605.1 Armadillidium nasatum
AACATCGAAGTTAGGAGATTCAAGATTCACAAGACGTTATATATATATATATATATATATATATATATATATAATATATTATATATATATATATATATATATATATATAATATATATATATATATATATATATTATATATATATATATATATATATATTTATAAAAATCTTGAAAAATTAAAATTCGTTTCCATAAAAATAAACAAAAATGTCAACAAACAGTGGAGTTTCGTGTGTAGGAAGTAACGAGTAACGAGTAACGGAAAAACCCGTTATAATTTGTAAAAAATAAGGGTAGCGTTACCGTTACAGCGTTACATTTTAAAACCCTTTGAAGCGTTACCGTTACTCGTTACTTTGTAACGCCCGTTACGTAACGCCGTTACATGTAACGCGTTTTACTGCCCACCTCTGTATATATATATATATATTATATATATATATATATATATATATATATATATATATATATATATATATATATATATATATATATATATATATATATATGAGCGTTGATACAAAAATTTGCTTAAGCGATACCGATAAATCGAAGCACAAAACTTTACTTATCGATACGAAACACCGATATTTGTATACCTTCTTTAACCAGTAACGATACCGATTCCGATACATATATCGCCGATACGTGTATCTAGATACTCTAAGATTTTAAAGATAATGAACTACACGTTATTATATCTGGATACTTTAAGGTTGTTAAGATTGTTATTTGCACATCAATTTTTTTAAATGTTGTCAACAATATAGGAGTAATAAGCAAAAAAGCGAACCATTGCATCAATTTTGTATCAATTTTTGCATATGCGTGTTGTACTTAGCGCAAGCAATATAAAATACATGGATTCTAACATTTTTTGTGGTAGGTTTTATCATATGAATTTATAGTTCTTAATAGAAAACCATTCATTGTAGTATTCATCAGTTTCCGAGAAAATGCAAATGAAATTAAAAACAAATAAACATATAATTCGGCAATAATTTATTATAAATTGCAACTTTGAAAAATTCGTTGCATCTTATAAATGACAATTTGGTCCAGTCCATATTCTTTACTCTACAAAAATTTCAATCGAAATTACAGGTAAAAATGATAAATGAAATTATAATTTCATTTATTATTTCTATTTGTTTCGAAATCACTTTCTTCACAGCAGAGTTTTCCACACTTTCTGAGAACAATCAGTTATTAATTATGCGATTTCCAAAGCACTGGTGACTTAATCGCTTATGGCCCATTGGCAATTAGTAATTAGAAACAAATTCAACCAAGAAACTTATTTGTACTAGTTGAAACATGTTGAGACATAGTCGACACCATTTTATATATATATATATATATATATATATATATATATATATATATATATATATATATATATATATATATATATATATATATATATATATATATATATATATATATATATATATATATATATATATATATATATTATATATATATATATATATATATATATATATAATAACACAGCTCCTGGGCAAGCCATTTTCAAGGAGCTGGAAGAACTAAAAAATAAATGAAACCTCACCTAATTCCGACTAACGTACTTTCTGGCACTTTAATCGGGCTAATTGGGGAGGCAATGCGTCGCTTCTTTGCTAACTACCATTGGAGTGATTCTTGCTTTGTCTCGGGTGACGCTTCTGTCTCTGCTGAAAAGGTAGGAGCCGTGATCCTTGATGGGATGGGAAGATTCAACCAATCTTCAACTAAATCTTTTTCTCCTCAAAATTCATGGTTCGATGGAAACTGTTCTGTTGTACTTCATGAGAGAGACAATGCTTATCGTGAATCAAAAAACTCTCCTTCTCCTATCACTCTAGCTAATTTCCATTCAGTTTGGAATCGTTGCAGGGATGTTTTTCGGCTGAATAAGCGTGCTTTCACGTAAAGGAAGTACATTGATCCCTATGGCTCTCCTATTGATAAAAATTTCTGGCCTCTTGTCAAAAATATCTCAAATAACTTCTGTAAATCTGCCTTTCCTCCTCTTATTCTCTCTGATGGTTCTGTAGCTAATACTCCCTCTAAAAAGGCTAATCTCTTCGGCCTCCTTTTCTCTTCCAATTCTACCCTGCTCGATTCTGGCATCCCTCCTCCTACTCCTTCTCTTCTCATGATTGAGTTCATGGGATTCTGAAATCTATGAACGTCAAGAAGGCCAGTGGCCGGATGACATTCCCCTTCGTGTTCTGAGGGAGTGTGCTTCCGAGTTAGGCGACTGTACTCATTCAGCTCTACTCTCTATGCCTTTAATACTAATACTTTTCCACAGTGTGGAAGCGTGCATTTGTTCAGCCGATCCCGAAAAAAAGGAAGCCGCGCAGACCCTTCTAACTATCGACCAATAGCTCTCACTTGTGTTCTGTCTAAAATTTTTGAAACTCTCCATAACTCTCATTTCCTGGATTATTTGGAGTTTCATTCTATTGTCTCAGATCACCAGTATGGCTTTCGACGCTCGAGGTCAACTGATGACATATTTTCCTATGTTATTGATCAATGGTCTTCTGCCCTTAGGGACTTCGAGGAGTCTTGTATGGTGGCGCTTGACATATCTAAGGATTTTGACTGGGTATGGTATGCGTCGCTGCTCTCCAAGCTCCCTTCCTTTGGGTTTCCTCCTTCCCTTTGCTTACTCTTGTCTAGTTTTCTCTCAGATCGTTCCATTTCGGAACTTGTAAATGGATGACCTCTTCCTCTTTTTGTGTCAATTGTGGTGTTCCTCAGGGTTCTGTTTTATCTCCAACTTTATTCTTACTTTCATTAACTATCTTCTCAACTAAACTTCTAACTCTGTTCACTCTTATGCTGATGACTGAACTCCATATTCTTCTACTCATTTCAAATCTGCTCTCTCTTTTGCTTCTAGAATTGTTTCTCGTCTTCAACTTTCTGGAGAACTTTGGGAGACATCTAGAAAGAGTTGATTTGAAGATAAAAATAGAGAAAATGAGAGTGGGCAGAGAGAGGAAGGAGAAGTGGAGATCATTATTGAGGGAGAGAAAATGAGAAATGTCAATTAGTTTGCCTACCTGGGAAGTGTGCTTACTAGCGGCGGAGGATGAGTGCAAGAAGTGGAGGCAAGAATAAGTAAACATGGAAATAGATAGACATCCAGAAATATATGAAGTAGCGGGTAATGGATATAAAAATGAAAAAAAATATTTAATAGTATACTGGTACCTACATTGACTTACGGTGCCGAAACATTAAGTGTTACCACAAGGGAAGAAAAAAGAATCACGATGGCTGAGATGAAGGTGTTTAGGATGATTTGGGAAGAACGATGATTGATATAATTAGAAATGAATTGATTAGAGAAATAGTTGGAGTGGTGTCACTAATAAATTGGATAGATTCAGAGAGACGGACGAGACGGAGATGGTGGGAGCATATAGAAAGAAGGCCAAGGTGGAGAGTGGAGGATGTGATTGGAGGGAAAGATGGGTGGATGGTGTAGAGAGGCCATGAAGAGACATAGATTGCTCATGATGCGACTGCTGGCGGAAGATGGTGTAATTCTGGAGAGGAATGCGTAAATAAAGATGCTGTCTCTGCTGACAGGTCGTAGTCCGGACTGAGAGAAGAGGCAATAATAAAAATATATATATTATATATATATATTATATATATATATATATAATATATATATATATATATTATATATATATATATTTAGTGATGCATCCGCATCCGCATCCATCATCCTCACCAAAATTAACATCCGCATCCGATCCGCACTTTTGAAAATTTTTCAACACAGAATCCGAATCGCATCCGAACTTTCGAAAATTCAACATCCTCATCCATCACGCACTCCAACATCCTCATCAGAAAAGAGAAAATAATGCATCCATCTCTCTCTCTCTCTCTCTCTCTCTCTCTCTCTATATATATATATATATATATATATATATATATTATATATATATATATATATATATATATATATATATATATATATATATATATATATATATATATTATATATTATATATATATATATATATATATATATATATATATATATATATATATATATATATATATATATATATATAATATATATATATATATATATATATATATATATATATGTATATATATATGTAGTATGACTTGCGACATCGGAGATCGTCCGGTTTAAAACCGGACAAACGGACCTGAAAAAAATTTTTCAAATTTTTCAGACACCTTCCTGACACCTTTTTACCCCTTCTTTGGGGGATTTGCCCCTTCTTTTTGGGATTTGCCCCTTCTTTGAGGAGTTTCGACCCCTCTTCCCTAATTTTTTCTACCTTTACGCCACGATCATCACTAAACTTCCCTAATTTTTTTCTACCTTTAAACCACGATTTCACCAAATTTCACCAATTTTCCCTAAATTTCAGCAATTTTTCGCCTAATTTCACTAATTTTCACCAAATTTCATCAATATTCACTAACTTTTAGCGATTGTTCTACCTTTACACCACGATCTTCTCTAATTTTCCTATCTTTAAGCCACGATTTCAATAATTTTTCCAATTTTCATCAATCTCAAACAAATTCTAACCCATTTTCACTAATTTTTCTCAACAATTTTAGATATTTTAACCAGTTTTTTCTACCTTTACGCCGCGATTTTCCGATTCCGCGTTGATTTGAAATGGACTTTTTGATTTCGCACGCATTTAAACGGGATTTCGCAAAGACTTCGCTCGGGAATTTTAGTTTTTTCCGGTTTTTAATCCGGGTGATTGGTATTAGCAAAAATAAATAAATAAAATAATTAAATAAATAAGTAAAAAAAAAATAAAAAATAAATAAAAAAAATAAAAATAAGGATTAATAAGATTGATTAACTACACAGATTTTATTTTCAAAAACATATTTGTGATATATAAGTAAGCATGTATTTATTTATTACAGATTATATATATATATATATATATATATATATATATATATATAATATATATATATATATATATATATATATATATATATATATATATATATATATATATATATATACAGAGGTAATATGGTCCCCTTAAATCCGTATGGGACTGTTCTACACGAATTTCTGACAAAAATACGTTTGTTGGCGGTGAACTGCATCTTCTTCGAACTTGTCACATGACTAACACCGCCTAATTTTCCAGGTTTAAATATTGTATTAGGTACAACATGATGTGTTCTTTCTCTGTTGTTAACTTGTGACTTAACATTATGAATTGGTGATTGCTTCATTCCTGAACGTGGTTTATGAGGTAGCTCACAGTCGTCGGTATCTTCAGTTATATTTTCTAATTGTATTTCATTTATAACTTTTACAGTGACATCGGTATCTTTAATGTCATTGTATAAACATTCATCATGACCACTATCTTTTTCAGAGCATCTCTCGAGAGTTAATTCTAATAAGTTTTTGAAATTAACAATATCCTTTGTCTCTTCATTGATGGTTAGACCTTTTGCTTTGACGATATGCTTTATGTCCCCATCACTCTTACGTATTCTAAGTCCATATGATTTCGGACCTGTGCATACGAACGAGTCGGCATAGGCCCCGTCTCCATATTCATCAAGTTCGTCCGTAAGTTCACCTAAAAAGTTTCCAGTTTCAGGTCCTTTCTCATTTTCATCCATGACAAAAATACAAGAGTCTGTGTCACAGTATAAGGCCTATCTATCTTTCACTTTGTTTAATAGCTCGTATAACTTGATGCGTGCATATGATGTAGTGAAAGATGCAATAGGAATATTTGTAACTTTTGAAGATCGTTCGCTCAATTCATTTTTCATAATGGTTACAACATATTTTGGGCCTATTGGGATCACTTCACTAACTTCAATGTCACATTGATTGATCAACTCCCATACTTCCTTGTCGCTATTACATATTTTTGTCTCCCTGGAGGGACAATTTTGTGCAAATTTTCCCCACAAGCTGTTTAGGCACAGTTTTGCGATGAATCGCATTCCAGGGTTCTTTTTTATGTTGTTGATATCAAGCTCCACACCTTCCTTTTCTTTGAAAAGACGTACAAACTCTTTTAGCTTTTCCATGAAGTTGGGATCATCTTCACGAATACCTGCTGGTAGTCCTGAAGCTTCTGTCTTAATCTTTAAGAAATAATTCACATACTTCTCAAAGAGGTACTCTTTTCCTTTAAAGGACCAAACTTCATAAATTTTGATGATTTTGTAACCCATCTCTAAGGCCAACTGAATTTCAGGTGTGGTAAACACGCCGTTGATACACCTTTCATTTTCGTTATGGGTACATTTCTCACATTTCTCTTTTGTACATATGCTACAGAGCGGGAACATTAATTTTTTTTCGGTTCTTTCAGCCAGTACAGGAATATATAAGTCCTGGGGTGGCAGTATTTTAATAAAAGCCAAACCAAAATATTTATTCATCAAGTTCTTTTTCAAATGGACTTAATATCAGGGACTTTATCCCCAACAAGTTTCTCAGGGACTCCACATGGATACTTCATACGCTTTTGAACGTATGGGTAAAGCGATGTATAATCCAAATACATAATCTTTTTTCCTTCTGTTGGTGGATAGTAGTGAACAAAAGGTTCAGTTCTACCACCAAATAACGAATCATCTATTACAAGTCTGTTATTCACTGTATCATTACTGATACGATTAGCATATTCACCAACAGTTATATTTTTACGAGCATCATCAGGATCTTGTATGATGTCTTTCTTCTGATCTTTCCACTCACATTCCCATATTCTAACAACATTAAAGCCATTTTCTTTATATACCTGCTCTTGTTTCATGGTATTAAAGTATCTGTCTTCAGCAGAAACTTCACCAAAAACACCTTTTCCCATTATAACAGTTTCTGTGGCCATGCCATGCACATCCGTGGTATAAAAACACGGTTTTTACTCCATTAACATAAGCCAAAACCGTCAGGGTATAGCCATGCATTCTTAATCTTGAAACTCTTCTCTCCTCCATTTCTAGCATGTCTTATACTTATGTTGTTGATTTTTTCTTGGTATGTTATCCATTTAATTGCTTCGTAACTGAAAATCTTTGAATTCTCTCTCCCTAAAATCGTGATTTTCTTTTCTGGCATAAATACATTTTTGTAAACTGCATAACATAACGACGCAATTGTTGTACAATCAGCCAGACAATCAATATCAAAAGCTTTAATGAAGCTATTTCTAAATTTCTCAAAGCATTTTCTTAAAATATCAACATCAGTGATACAATACTTCATGCATTCTTCAAAAATATTATATTCTTTGTTTTCGAAACTAGTATAATATTCATCAAATTCTCTTCTTTCACTCTGAAGATAATTTACTAGTTTCAAAAAACTTTCTATCAGGGATTTTTCCTTTATAATTTAATGTATTTTCACTCAGAAAAGAGTATGGGAAAAATCCTTTTGAAACTCCTGGTTCTGTAATTCCCATGCACTTAGGCATGTTCTTCAAAGCACATGGCGTGAACAACAATGTGTCTCTATAGATAATGTTTCTATTTGATCCCATAGAGATGATCTTGTTACCTCTTTTTATGGGATCATCACTAATGGCTAGTGTGTTAGGGTGTGTTAGTAAAGATGCATAAATGAATTGGTGATCGAACTTTCCTCCATTGTGGGCTGCCACAATTACTTTTGATTTTTGGTGTTTGTCTGAGAAACTCATTAAAAACTCAATAAATTTATCCACAGGACTTTCATCATCTTCCATCTTGAATGTCCTGGTTCTAGGTCCACAATATTCGCATATGTTTTCTCCTTCTTTATCTGTGCACAAGTCACAAATCATCTGGCATACTAACATATAAGGTATCATCTCAATAATTTTGAGTCCTCTATTATTTGCACCTTTGTTTTGTTGATAAGTTTCAATGTCGTAATAACAAGTGAAGACCTTTGGTCCATCATCTTTCTTCTTCTTCTTTTTTTCTTTCTTTTTCATGTAACAAATATGGTATTCGTCTTCTTTTGGTTCATACTTTGTACTACAAGTTTTACAGAACGCTTTTGTACAGTCGTGATTAAATTGACCCACACGGTTGGCTTTAATTTGTGTGAAGCATAGAGTGCAGTTTTTTATTTTCTTGCACGTATTGTACTTTCCTTTATTGGCTTTGTGCTTATTGTAACAGTCAATATCGTAAAATTCACGATTGCAGTCGTTACATTCAGCAAAAACATCGCCGTCATGTCCCGCTGAACCATTGCATTTCTCATTGAGGCATTGACGGCATCCATAGTGTTCACAGTCTAATTTATGTGAAACATTATTACTGTTAAATGTATAACAGTAAGTACAAAAAATCCCACTTCTATATGCTCCTTTTTTCTTTGTCTTACTAAAACACAGCTTCAATTTATCTTCAGATATGGCGTAATAGTGTTCATTTTCATAGCCGAGAATATATAAGGGATCATTACGGTTTTCATTGGATGGTGTGTAAACAACATTCACACCTTTCCCTTCACTTGCAAATACAATGATCCGACAGTTCTCGACTTTCTCTATTTTTTCAAAATCGGATGCAACGAAAGGATCATTCATATTCAAGATTACAAGCTTTAGCTAAATCTCTAGCATCGGTTACAATATTACTAGGGCTAATATTATGTGTTTTTAACCCTTGACGAACTGTTTTTCTAAACAACACAACAGCTCTGTAGGCACAGCCAATGGAACCCTCTTTAAGATGATATTTGGGGATATGAGGATGGTCAAAGGAAATGTTCATAGGTGTGAACTCATGAGTGTTTTTTCCATCCTTCGAAGTTTTTGTCACTCCATTTCCTTTTGCCATCCGAAATATCTTTATAACCACTTTAAATTTAGAAAATGTTGCTTTATCAGCCGACTGAAATGAACCTTCCAGTCTCCTCATCATTTCAGCTACAGTATTAGAGGCTGCTACATCTCTCCAATTAATATTGACGAAATACTGTTGATCACGCGGGGCTCCATCATTGAAACTGAAATTTACACTGGCTCTCATGTTCGAATGAATTATATTCGAGATCTCTTAATACAGTATCTACGACTTCTCGAATAACCAACTCAAACGATGCCTCAAGACCTCTCTGGCTGTTAAAGAAATCGGCATCACGTACACGAACTGTGTAGGTGTGCTTATCCATGTTTGGCTTCAGACGTTCCATCGAATCATGCGTTATATCAGCTATCGATGTTCTTTGTTTCTTGGTAGCATTAGAGCATGATGCAGTTGGAGTAACCTGTAAGTATATATATATATATATATATATATATATATATATATATATATATATATATATATATATATATATATATATATATATATATATATATATATATATATATATATATATATATCAGTAGTGTTTTAACATGAAAATAGAAGTGTGTGTGTGTGTGCTTTAACTGATCTTTATGTTTCACAGTACAAAAGTAAAAGAATATATTAAAAAATAATTCGCTTAAATTGTAATAATATTGCTATGAAAACATAGAAAACGGTGGAAAACACGGATAACAAAGGTGGGGGCTGGGGGCTATGCACCCCCTAGCTCCCTGCTGCTTTCCATGTTTTCCTTGCTTTCCGTGTTTTGGGGTCACTAAAATATTAAAATTAAGAAAATAATTTAATCTTTAACGAAAATTAAAAGAAAATACATTAAAATAATTTTAATATTTTAAAATTATTCGTTTAAATTGTAATAATATTGCTATAAAAAACATGGAAAACATGGAAAACATGGAAAACACGGATAACAAAGGTGGGGGCAGGGGGCTATGCACCCCTAGCCCCCCTAGTTGCTTTCCGTGTTTTCCTTGCTTTCCGTGTTTTGGGGTCACTAAAATATTAAAATTAAGAAAATAATTTAAGATTTAAATAATTTAAACTTTATTTAAATATTAAAAGAAAAAAAAAACAAAGTTTTTGTTAAAAATAATAAAAATAAAAAAAGAAAAATTAAGTGAAAACAAAAGAAATGATAAAATATTATGATATTTTTAGTGTAAAAACTGCGTATGGTGGTACCCTGAGAACCCTGAGGAGGCTGTAGACCCTCTAGAGGCCCACGCTACAATGGTTAGCTAAGTATGAATACCCTATCTCATCTGTTCCGGCAGGGTCTACAGGGTCTACAGGGTCCACAGAGCCTATGTATTTACACATTTTTCACGAAAAATAAAAAATATTTAAAAATTTAACAAAATAATTAAAATATTTATTTAAAAAAGAAAAATATCAAAAAAAAACAAAGTTTTTTGTTCAAATTATGTAAATATTAAAATTAAATTAAAAATAATAAAAATTATATAAATAAAAAAAAAAAAAAAAAAAAAAAAAAAAAAAAAAAAAAAAAAAAAAAAAAAAAAAAAAAAAAAAAAAATAAAAAAAAAAAAAAAAAAAAAAAAAAAAAAAAAAAAAAAAAAAAAAAAAAAAAAAAAAAAAAAAAAAAAAAAAAAAAAAAAAAAAAAAAAAAAAAAAAAAAAAAAAAAAAAAGAAATTTTTTCTTTGTTAGAAATTATTATATCAAAATTTGTTTGTTGTTTTGTTTGTTGTTGTTTTTAAAATTATATAAATACCAAGAAGAAAAAAAATTTTAAGACCCTTCATCGTTTGCTAACCGTAATATATATATATATATATATATATATATATATATATATATATATATATATATATATATATATATATATATATATATATATATATATATATATATATAATATATATATATATATATATATATAAAATACATACCATCTTACAGACTGATATCCGTAACGAAGTTAATATTCAATCAAAGATTTCGAAATGTTCTGAAAACGAAACAGATGAATTAATATTACTGTGTATGGATATAAATATGTTCAAACCTATACATATAAATTTGAAATTAATATGAAAGAGAAATAAAATGAATGAATTATATAAACATTTTTAAAAAAAAGATAAATTTATTGGAACATTCTTAAAATGACTTTGAAATTTGCTAATAAAAAAATAAAAATGTCAAGAAAAATATTTTATTTGATTTACCTTCAGAAGTTGAATATGAAGAGCTCTTTTATTTTGTAATGTTTCCACTGCAGAAGCTTGATCATAAGTGATCCACAGTGTTACCTCACCCTCTTTTATACACGATTTCGTTTAAGAAAGTTGCCAGATACCATTATACAACGAATTACAATAAAATTATCTTCAGGATATATATATATATATATATATATATATATATATATATATATATATATATATATATATATATATATATATATATATATATATATATATATATATATATATATATATATATATATATATATCGATCAATATAACGTTCGATATTTCATTTCGATATATCGATCGTTCTATAGAATTTAACTACATTGAAAATACTACTTATGCACATAAAATTATTCATTGTCTTGTTCGATATATCGATCAATATTACGTTCGATATTTCATTTTCGATATATCAAATAACAATGACTTGCATTTTTTAACACAGGTCTAAATTATATATATATATATATATATATATATATATATATATATATATATATATATATATATATATATATATATATATATATATATATATATATATATATATATATATATATATATATATCTCCGGTGGTTTCACACATACAGCTGTTCTAGAGAAGGGGAGTCTAGGGCAATTCGTGTCATCACCTCTCGTGTTCTTTCTAACTCTCTTCAATCTCTTTCTGTCTGTCAAATTGATGGGCTACTCTCTCTTACTATTGCTATTACAATAGACACTGCTCTTCTGAACTCTCCCATCGTATGCCTCCTCCTCTGAGAAGGGCTCATGCAATACTTGAATGTACATTGTCTTTTCTCTGCCCAGCTCTCTGATCCCAGACTTAGCCTCTATGCTCATTCTTACATGTACTCTACTGGTAAAGTCTGGAACACACTCCCTTCTTCTATTTTCCAACTTCCTATGACTACACACTTTTAAATACCATGTATCAGTACACACCGGCCTTTAGTTTGACCAGGATTCCATATTTCCTCCCTGTTCCGGTCGAATTTTAGTAGACCTCTGGTTTTTACCCTCCAGATATATATATATATATATATATATATATATATATATATTATATATATATATATATATATATATATATATATATATATATATATATATATATATATATATATATATATAACCTAACTCAATTTCACTGACTGATTTAGTAAATTGTTATGATTTTAATCAGTTAACGGCTGTAGTCAATAGGATTCTGTTCTACCTCAAAACACTTTTTCTATTTTTCAGTAATATTGCTTCAACTGTTACCATTATTTTTTCACTTGAAAACTTCCTTTTCTCGTAATCTTTTGAAAAGCCAGCATTTGCTGCTCTTTCCATCAAGATTTTAAAAGGATAGTTATTCTGAAATATTTTCAAACTTCTTTCCAATAACATAATGATTGATTTATAATAAGGGGCTGACCTCTTCACACGTAAATGTGTTTTAGTTACTCTCTTGTGAGGACAAAGTATGATGTTTTTCATGTTACGAATTCTCAGACTCATGCAGCTTCTTCCAAAATTGATGAGTCATTCTCTCTGTATTACAGTTATAGCGATTGAAAAAGCTCCGTGGATCTCTTTCGTAATGCATTCGCCCCTTTGGGAGAGCTCTTGCAGACCACATTTCCAATAACCAACTCTAGCGCACTCATATATATATATATATATATATATATATATATATATATATATATATATATATATATATATATATATATATATATATATATATATATATATATATATATATATATATATATACCAGCTAAAAATATTTCTAACTTACCTCATTCTCTCTTTCTGGCCCTTCGAAAATGTTGCGTTGATTCACATATTATTGCTGCTAATAACGAACATTGTTCTTCTGAACCCGTTCCCATATTTGCTTCTTTGAGAAAATGTTCTTGCGACAAATGTATTTCTACACAATCCCGACATTACACTAACCTTGGTCTCAGACCTATGTTTAATGTCTAGACTCACTGGTAAAGTCTGGAACACACTCCCTTCATCTGTTTTCCCTAATTGCTTTAAATTGTATGATTTCAAATTGTAATATATCTGAACACAAAATCCTCCAGTGAATTGAACAGTATTTTCAACTCAGGCTTCCTCCATCAAACGAGGAATATATATATATATATATATATATATATATATATATATATATATATATATATATATATATATATATATATATATATATATATATATATATATATATATATATATATATATATATATATACGTAATATATCACAACATAGTTTTCACGTATTACGAATGGAACAACTTCTTAGTAACTGTCGTATATTATCTAATCTTTACCTCTCTTGCTCCTTAATTCGTGATAACGAAAATTGACAGTCATGCTTAAAATATGACTCACAAAATTCTCTCTCTCTCTCTCTATATATATATATATATATATATATATATATATATATATATATATATATATATATATATATATATATATATATATATATATATATATATATATATATAATATATATATAATATATAATAAAATAATAATAATAATAATAATAATAATAATAATAATATAATAATAATAATAATAATAATAATAATAATAATAATAATAATAATAATAATAATAATAATAATAATAAATAATAATAATAATAATAATAATAATAATAATAATAGTAAGTAATAATATTATTAATGATAATAATATTAACCTGCTATTATTTCTACTAAAATAACAATAATAAATAACAACAAAGACACAGAATAATATTTCTAAGAAAATGAATAATACAAAACTTTTGTTGTTAAAACTAATATTCGTTGGCTTTTAGGTATGCATCGCTGGTCTGGTAGGTAAAGCGCTTAGTTCGATAAACTCGCAACCGTGAGTTCGAGCCTCCTATGGTCTCATGAAAAATTGAATTTTATTTCAAATTCTGAAATATTTACTTTAGAAAATGTGACTATATATATATATATATATATATATATATATATATATATATATATATATATATATATATATATATATATATATATATATATATATATATATATATATATATATATATATATATATATATACTTTACGATCTCGAATACCATATAGGGACGATGTAATTCGTATAACTGAAGGATAGAAAGTATGTTACAATAACGTACTGGTTACGCTCTTTGAGGTAAAATTGTTAGATGCTGATGATGAGTGAATAAATGTTAGCAAATAAATAATAAAATTGATATTTAAAATAATAACTCGGTGTAAGACCTATCACCGGATTAAAAACCGGAATAAAAACTAAAATTCCCGAGCGAAGTCTTTGCGAAATCCCGTTTAAATGCGTGCGAAATCAAAAAGTCCATTTCAAATCAACGCGAAATCGGAAAATCGCGGCGTAAAGGTAGAAAAACTGGCTAAAATATCTAAAATTGTTGAGAAAAGTTAGTGAAAATGGGTTAGAAATTGTTTGAGATTAATGAAAATTGGTAAAGAATGGGTTAAAGATTAGAAAAAATTAGTGGAATCGTGGCTTAAAGATAGGAAAATTAGTGAAGATCGTGGTGTAAAGGTAGAACAATCGCTGAAAGCTAGTGAATATTGATGAAATTTGGGAAAAATTAGTGAAATTTGGTGAAAATTGGTGAAAATTGGTGAAATTTAAAGGTGAAAATTGGTGAAATTAGTGAAATTTGGTGAAATCGTGGTTTAAAGGTAGAAAAAATTAGGGAAGAGGGGTCGAAACTCCTCAAAGAAGGGGCAAATCCCAAAGAAGGGGCAAATCCCCCAAAGAGGGGTAAAAAGGTGTCAGGAAGGTGTCTGAAAAATTTGAAAAATTTTTTTCAGGTCCGTTTGTCCGGTTTTAAACCGGACGATCTCCGATGTCGCAAGTCATACTACTATATATATATATAATATATATATATATATATATATATATATATATATATATATATATTATATATATATATATATATATATATATATATATATATATATATATATATATATATATATATATATATATATATATATATATATATATATATATATATATATATATATATATATATATATTATATATATATTATATATATATATATATATATATATATATATATATATATATTCCATACGGAGATGATTTATTAAAATATTTTCCATTTTAATTTATTCCCAAAGTTCGAAGTGGAAAAATATCAATTATGAGTGTCTCACTGTTATCTTCAGACCTACTCTTCAATTTCCTTCTGCACTCAAAGAAAAATATACTTAAAACTTCCTTATACAGGATCACATACATCTCAACTTAATAGAAATATTTTTACTATAATTGAAGCTACATTTTCGCAACGGCATTAATTTATTTATTTAAATGCACTAGCTGTAATTTGGCATATGTAGGGCAAACTGGTCTGCAATTGAAAGTGAGCATTAATAAGCATAGAGGAGTTTCCTTTAGAACAGACTA
>SEYY01013157.1:7500-15000 GCA_009176605.1 Armadillidium nasatum
ATATATATATATTTACTTCAACCAACCAATCTCATATAACCTATGCCAAATTAAAGGAACCCTTTTCGACTAACAAAGTCTAGAAGCATTTCTTAAAGCTATTCTTTTCTAGAATTTTGAATCTATACTTAACAGGATATATTAGTAATATCTTAATTATTCTAATCTTTTGTCAGATAGTCGGAATGACTTTGGTAAGAAGCGTTCAACTGGACAACATTGCTTCTTTCCTCTCTCCCTGAATCCTGGTTCTCTGATCTTCTGAATTTTCGAAAAATCTTTTACTGTGGCACTTGACATATCAGAATCTTCCGAAAGAATCTAGCAAACACCTTTCGCTTCACTCTTTCAGTATATATTCATCTCTCAGATATGTTATTTGGTTAAACTTATATCAACTCTCTTTGACAGTCATAGTTGGTGTTCTTGCAGATTCTCTTCTATTCCAAACTTATTTTGTACCTTTTAAGGTTTCTTTATCTGTCATTTTATCAAATACAAAACATTACTTTCTGTATAGTGCTAATTTCCCTTTGAGATAGATCAATCTCAATAGAGCCTTGCGTATTTGGTAGAAGAGTAAACTTGGTACACTTGACCTTTCTAGTTTTTGTGAATGAGGTAAAAGGAAAAATGCGTGGTTGTTTAAAAACCTCAGTTCATTCATCCATCTACTTGCCGTATTTTTTCATTCTTACAAAACATCTTCGAAAACACATATCAAATGTTTCTGTATATATATATATATATATATATATATATATATATATATATATATATATATATATATATATATATATATATATATATATATATATATATATATATAAATGTTCCTCTGTCTTCATTATTCAGGAATTTTTTTTAACTTATGCATTTTCTTAGCCGGTTCTCTTTGTTTCTCTCTATATTCAAGCTTCAAAGAGATTGTATATTCTAAGGAACATTCAAAAGCTGCGTTTATCGTCTTAATATGAAGTATACATCGCATAAGAGAGAATATTATTATTATTATTATTATTTTTATTATTATTATTATTATTATTATTATTATTATTATTATTATTATTATTATTATTATTATTTATTATTATTATTATTATTATTATTATTATTATTATTATTATTATTTATTATTATTATTATTATTATTATTATTTATTATTATTATTATTATTATTATTATTATTATTATTATTATTATTATTATATTATTATTATTATTATTATTTATTATTATTATTAATTTTATTATTATTATTATAATTATTATTTTTATTATTATTACTGAGTAACAAGCTATTCACTTATTAACTTTCTCACTCTCAAAGACACTCTCCAATCTCCTTCTGACTGTTGAACAGTCACGTCAATTCTTACAATTGAGTTATTATTATTATTATCGTCCTTATTAACTGATTAGGTAAATGCATCCTTTCTGGAGTGAATTTTTTTGGTATTATCTTTTCACTCAGTCTTGTTCATTCTCAGGACAACACTCTATAACATCAGACTAAAATGCAACACTCATTCTTTCCTGTACTTTACTGGTGAAGTCTGGAATAATACTTTCTTCTTCCATTTTTTTCAAAGCCTCTTACACAACATGCATTAAAACATGTCAACCTTTGATTTGGGAATAAATTCTGATTTCCCCAGGTCGTGTTGAGTATATTTAGATAGATTATACTGTTATTATTGTAGAATTCATTACCGTGTATTATAATATATATATATATATATATATATATATATATATATTATATATATATATATATTATATATATATATATATATATATATATATATATATATATATATATATATATATATATATATATATATATATATATATATATATATATATATATATATATATATATATATATATATATATATATATATATATATATATATATATATATATATATATATATATATATATATATATATATATATATATATATATATATATATATATATATATATATATATATATATATATATATATATAATATATATTATATATATGGAATTTGGTATCTATGGTGAAAGATAATATCCACAGATTGTAATTTGATTTAGAAGATTGTGTTTGTTTTCTCCGTTTTTTTTTTCTTTAAATGTTTTCAGTTTTAATTTTTTTCAGTTTGATCATTTTTTTTTCTTGCAGGATACGAAATGGTTATTAATAATTTATATATATATATATATATATATATATATATATATATATATATATATATATATATATATATATATATATATATATATATATATATATATATATATATATATATATATATATATATATATATATATATATATATACCTCGCCTGAATGGGGAAATTACTCTTCAATTGAGAATAGAGGTGTTAAGGTGTGTGAAATATTCCATTGGATTCTGGTTCTCAATAGCTCGTTTCATTAGGGATTCATTCACGTATATTCAATAAGCACTCCCCTTTCAACAATCTCAAACTTTATTACATGATGAAACACTCCTTTAAAACGTTTTAAAAATGGCCCCAGAAAAAGTAGCCTCTGTGAAGCCAAGAGGATGCTTCCAAAAATAGCTCTTCATATGATCCCTCCCTCACATCATCACCTGGAAGTTTTCAGTTTCAGTTTGTGGTGCTGATGATGCAACAGAATTACCCTCTTGTTTTTTTTATATTATTTTTCTCCAATTTCTACATTGTTGAATACTACCTTTCTTTCTCTAAACTTCATTTACTGTTTTAAACTAAAACACAGAGATCGGAGTGTGCAGAACACACAACTAAAAAAAAATTATCTCTGGCATGAAAGAGTACATTCCATTTTCATCACCTTCAACAAAATTCAAAATCTTCGATTTAATTCTGCTTGTTTTTGTTCTATCCATCTGCCTTCAAAGCAGCAGCAGCACCAGCTTCAAATTCCAGAAACTTACGCTCTTTATATTTTATTTCGGCATCGTGCAAAAATCTTTTCCCCGTGGAACTAAAATAAACATTTTCTACATAGTAGACTCATTATTCTTTTCGACACATCTTTTTAACGATCTTTATAGAAATTTGTTAAAAACGTGAATTATATATATATATATATATATATATATATATATATATATATATATATATATATATATATATATATATATATATATATATATATATATATATATATATATATATATAATATATATAGAGATAGATATAGAAAGAGAGGAGAGAGATAGAGAGAGAGAGAGAGAGAAGAGAGAGAGAGAGAGAGAGAAGAGAGAGAGAGAGAGAGAGAGAGAGAGAGAGAGAGAGAGAGAGAGAGAGAGAGAGAGAGAGAGAGAGAGAGAGAGAGAGAGAGATGAGAGAGAGAGAGAGAGAAGAAAGAGAAAGGGAGAGATGAGAGAGAGAGAGAGAGAGAGAGAGAGAGAGAGAGAGAGAGAGAGAGAGAGAGAGAGAGAGAGATAGAGAGAGAGATGATGAAGAAAGTACGTGTATGAATGAATAAGTATGAATATCATATAAAAGAAAAACTTATGAAGAAGAAATTATTAAGAAAGCGAAGGAAGGTTTTGGGCATCTCGGAGGATCATCTCAAATAAGAAAGGAAAAAGAAAAAGCCTTTGAAATGTTAATTATATTTCTCCATAAAACAAAAAATCCAAGGAAAAAAAATATTGGAACCTGGATAGAAGTCTTCATTTTGTCCCAGGAGTTTTGTCCGGTTATTCGTGACTCTCTTACCATTCTTATTTATCTAATTAATAAATTTATTTATTTTTTTTTATTTATATATTTATTTATTTTTTTATTATTTTTATTTCTTTACTTGTGGAAAGTTGTAAATGTAAAACTTTTGAAGATTTTTTTTCAGTTTGAAAGAAAAATGAATTATACAATATTATATATATATATATATATATATATATATATATATATATATATATATTATATATATATATATATATATATATATATATATATATATATATATATATATATATATATATATATATATATATATATATATATATATATATATATATATATATATATATATATATATATATATATATATATATATATATATATATATATATATATATATATATATATATATATATATATATATATATATATATATATATATATTATATATATATATATATATATATATATAATATATATATATATATATATATATATATATATATATATATATATATATATATATATATATATATATATATATATATTATATATATATATATATATATATATATATATATATATATATATATATATATATATATATATATATAATATATATATATATATATATATATATATATATATATATATATATATATATATATATATATATATATATATATATATATATATATATATATATATATATATATATATATATATATATATATATATAATATATATATATATATATATATATATATATATATATATATATATATACTATATAAATATATATAAAAATTCAAATTATTTACATAATTGAAAAATAATGAAGTAAAAAAAAAAAAAAAACTAAGAACTGTTTTAAATAAAAAAATTTTTTTTTAAAAAATGGAAAAATAATAACGCTAATAAAGTAAAGTCTCCAAATTTCATATTTTATTACATTTATCTAAAGAGTTTCTTGTCAATGTCAATAATAGCACCTCAACCGATTTTCTTGTAACTTATATGAAATGATTGGAATGATATGTAGAAAGAGAGAGAGAGAGAGAGAGAGAGAGAGAGAGAGAGAGAGAGAGAGAGAGAGAGGAGAGAGAGAGAGAGAGAGAGAGAGAGAGAGAGAGAGAGAGAGAGAGAGATAAAGAGAGAGAAAATACCCTGAGAAAAAGTTATGAAATCGCTCAATTTTTAAATTTATAACCAGTAAAATTAAATCTTATCATTTTTCTCGAGTTTTGCAGTTTTTATATTTTTAGAATTATTTCTCCTCCACTCAAAGCTCGAGAATACAGGGAACTGAATCCCTTTTAAACAAATGTTCATATACCATGCATTTGTATCTTCAAATTTATTTTTAAATATATATATATATATATATATATATATATATATATATATATATATATATATATATATATATATATATATATATATATATATATATATATATATATATATATATATATATATATATATATATATATATATATATATATATATATATATATATATATATATATATATATATATATATAGAAATATCTTAAATTTTTTATGAGATTGGGAGACTTCGTAATTTTTTCCAGTATCATATTCCGACCTCAAACCTTTTTCACTCAATTTATTTATTTATTTATTTTTTTTACTTTTTTTTCATTTTTCCCTCTCTACAGGTCATTTCAAGCATTTAGTGTAAGTTCCATGAAGACAGGCTATGACCTGTATAATTTATAATATGCTGCGCCGGAGGTGGCATTTAGTGTAAATCATGAGCTCCATCTTCTGAAGGAGAGCTGTGTGAGTGGAACCATTCCAGATGTGCGAGGCAGGCACATACAGGGGTGAACAATACAGCTATAAAGAGCAAACAACTTGGCTGGCATGAAGAAATTTTGAAGATTCCTCGAAACACCCATCCTTTTGGAAGCTCCTTTGGAAAAAGAAATAATGTTTTTCCTTGAAAGAAAGATTACGAAAAAAGAGAAACCTAAAAAATGAAGAGCAGAAGAATGTTTGAGTTGAGTGTTTTCGAAGATATTATAGTTGTGAGGAAATTATGTAAGATGAATAAAATGAGTTTTTGAGGCAATGAAAGCAAGCATGCTTTCAATACCCCAACTAGAAATTCGAGAAAGATCAGAAGTTAGTTTTTGCAAAGCCTCCCCAAGGGCGAGTTAATTTCTGTTTGTAGGGACGTCTTTCAAACTGAAAGGAGTAATGAAGGGAGGTATTGTCGGCATAGTAGTGGATAAGTGGTGAAGTAATTAAGTAAAGGTCATTAAAGGAAAGTAGAAAAAGTGCTGGGGTGGAATGTGACCCTAAGGAACATTATTATTTATAGATTTAAAGGGTAATCAGTGTACATCTACAATAGCAGCTACAGAACTATAGGAAAGAAAATCAGAAGACCACTGAATGAAGGATTGAAATTAAAAGAGGGAAGTTTAGAAATCAAAAGTTTTGGACAATTCTATCGACGGCCTTCGATATATTCAGCGTCACAGCAATGGACTCACCGAAATGCCGAAGAACAAAGAAGTAAGTGTTAGAGAGAATAGAAAGAATATCACTTTAAGTAGTTCCTTCCGAAAACCATACTTGCAATCAGAGATAAAGTAAAAAAAAATTGAGTCGTTTCTAAATATTCCTGTTTTGGATAGATTTGTAAATTTTATGAAGTCCAGAACTTAAATGATATAACGACAGTTAGAGGTTGAGAGGGGTCCCCTTTTTCGGCACAAAATAAATGAGCGCACTTTCAAAGCAGGAGGGGAAAGTTGAAGTGAAAGATCGAAAGTGACGAAATAGTTTACCAGGGCAGAGTGCAAGCTCAGAATCACTAGTGTTGAGAACCACTGGGGAGAAATTATCAGTATCATACGCCATCCTAGAGTTAAGCTCAGAGAGTCAGAGAGAGGAGAAATAACTTTAGAAGATATTACATAAATGAGTTTAAGTGGCTGGAGGAGGAGGAATAGCTCTTGAATAATCTAAGGTGGAATTAGAGTCAGATACAAATGTTTGAAAGAGAAGTTCAGCTTTAGCAGAAGGTTAAACTGAGGTTGTGAAGTGGGAAGGTAGTAGAAGTAGAAAAGATGAAGAAGCAGTCTTAGAGCTGATAATTTTTTTCAAAGTGCTAGAAAAAATGTGAGGAAGATGACCTAGAAAAATTATTGCATTTACTAAGTATTTTATGGGTTACATAGAATAGATTTTAAACGCTTCAGGTAAAAAATATAATTTGCATGAGTTCCAGGAGTCTGAAGACAAGGGTAATTCCTAAAGGCAATATCCCAGCGGCGAATAGCCCGAGTTAACTATGAGAGTTAACACAAAGTTTGTTAGGTTTAGTTAAATGAAAAGAATGTAGAATATATACAACTCCATGCAAGTGAAAAATCACCTTGGTCTTGCGTTTTGAGCATTCCGAGCGACTCCTCCGGGCGAAGCAAATTACTATCACAAGTCCAATAGCAGGGAAAGAGAACAGAAAAAGGCTTGCCTTGCTATTGGAAAACTCAGGCATCTGAGTTTATAATTTTATAAATTTTATTTAACTCACCAGCTTTTTACAATAAGCATCTTAAGCTGGAATTCATACCTAAAACAGTGTTGTCAGTGTCAGTAATTTGGTGAAAATTTTGTTTGTTGTATGCTAAATAAATTTTACCCCAGTCCAATTTTTAGTCCAGTTAAAAAAAAAAAATTAATTTATATTAATTTTAATTACTTTATTTTTTCTTGGGATATTGTGAGCTTAAAAATGTAAAGACAGTAACGTCATGTAAAAAATAAGTA
>SEYY01013157.1:22500-25000 GCA_009176605.1 Armadillidium nasatum
CTGTACTGCCCGGAACAAAGATTTATATTGGTTAATAGATGAACACTAAAGCATATTAGCTGACTGATAATAATAAAAATTTATTTATAATAATGTCGGCCTTTAATTAGACCAGATTTCCGATTTTCTCTCTGACTCGAGTGGAAATTTTAGTAGTCCTCTAGCATTTGCTCACCAGAGGTGAAATAAAAAAAATGGGGATGAAGAACTCAAAAATGAATTAGCAAAATTATCTGTTTAAAAGTTTGTATCAACATAATAGCAAATAATGTCAATTTGATGATATGTAATTCAGGAAGATCTTCCTTAATTTCCTGATAAGTTCAAATGAACTCTTCTAATTTAGAATGTAAACTTACATAAGAAATGTTTTAAAAATGCGTTTTTAAAAACTTGGTTTTGATAAAATATTTGAAAAATCACCAAAGTCGACAATCTATTTAACAGGCGACTCATAATTCTTTGGAAAAGAAAATAAATGGAAGAGACTTATAAACATGTTCCTAAATATATAGGGTCTACAGCACCATTTACTTTCAAATTTAACGCAAAATATCCTTCTTCTATTAACCCTTTGCTTCCACGATAGTACAAAAGACTGATGCCCCTCTCGTTTGGTGGCTATTACTAATACTTATTTCAGAATATGATATCAATGAATTTAAAAAAAAAAACTGCATACAACAGCAGCTTCTTCATCTGTTGGCGTATGAAGATCTTTTTTTATGATATAAAATGGTTCAATTTAAAATTGGAAATATATATGCAATTGGAAAGGTGGTAAAATTAATTCACCAAAAAACGAAATAAGGAAAATAATAAAATCAATAGTTTTAATCTTTAATCGGACAAGTTTATTTTATTAATATTAGCGTCTTCACTAACGCTAATATATATATATATATATATATATATATATATATATATATATATATATATATATATATATATATATATATATATATATATATATATATATATATATATATATATATATATATATATATATATATATATATATATATATATATATATATATATATATATATATATATATATATATATATATATATATATATATATATATATATATATATATATATATATATATATATATATATATATATATATATATATATATATATAATAATAAAAAATATCAAGGTACTATATGAAGAGAAAAGAGAAGAAGTAAATCTGAAACAATGGAAGAAACACACATTTGCAAAACACTATAAAAATATATTAGATGAAGTATTCATTGACACATAAATTAAATGAAATAATGATTAAAGGATGGCTAAAAACTGAAGACAAAAGAACTATTCTGATAGCCCAAGATCAGGAGTTTAGGACAAACTGGCTCAAAAATCAACAGATAAATGCAGAATGTGCAACGAGTGGTCGGAATCTTTATGTCACATACCATCTGGATGTGAGGTTTTGTTGATAAGGAGCTCATACATTGAAAGACACAATAAGATATACCAGCTAATTCATTTCAGAATATGCAGAAATTCAACACACGGATATACGAGTAAATACAGTTAATAACTGAGAACATCATCCAAATAATATTGAAGAAAATAACAGTCTCAATATTTATGACTATAATATTCAACAGACGCATAAGTTTCACGTAACAAATCTGACATAGTCATCCACAATAAACTCGAAAATAAGAGTTGGTTAGTAGAGTTTGGAGTCCATTGTGATGGAGGTATTCAGCCTATGAAAAAGAATGAGAATTAAAATATCAAAGACTGAAATACGAACTATAAAGAATCTGTAATATGGACAACATCGTAATAGTTCAGTTATTGTTGGAGTCACAGAGGTGGTTAAAAAAAAAACTTAGAGAAGCTTGCTGTAATGGTTTCTACAATAGAACTAAGTATGTAGATAATAAAAAAAAGTTTAAGTGTATTGAGAAAAGTATTAGGATCGTTAGGAGAAAAAAAAAAAAAAAAAAAAAAACAAAAAAAAAAAACAGAAAATTGTGAGGAATATCCTAAAGAATGATGTTCGATCTCGAATGTTCAACATAAAGGAATGAAGAAATATATTGCCAAAATAGAGGAGCTAACATTATATATATATATATATATATATATATATATTATATATATATATATATATATATATATTATATATATATATATATATATATATATATATATATATATATATATATATATATATATATATATATATATATATATATATATAATATATATATATATATATATATATATATATATATATATATATATATATAATATATATATATATATATATATATATATATATATATATATATATATATATATATATATATATATATATATATATATATATATATATATATATATATATATATATATATATATATATATATATATATATATATATATATATATATATATATATATATATATATATATATATATATATATATATATATATATATATATATATATATATATATATATATATATAT
>SEYY01013158.1:27500-32500 GCA_009176605.1 Armadillidium nasatum
AAGCTCAGGTTCACTCCGCTCGTCTTTATTGAAACCGCCACAATGCGAGAATTTTTCTGTTCGATGTTACTAACTCTTTGTGACATCCCCTCCGACAATATTACTCCTACTCCATGTCTATTCTCTCTTCCTCCACTATATATCAGTTGGTAGTTATGATGAAGAACTCTAACTCCACTTCCAGCCAATCTCGTCTCACAAACTCCCAGCACCTCCAGCCTCCGCTCCCTCATCAACATCACCAACTCCTCCTCCTTCCCTCTCAACGTTCCGACATTCAAGGTTGCAACACGGATACTCTCCCTAGAAGTTCCATTTCGTAATCCAAAATCGCGCGGTCGTCTTCTTAAAAGTCTGTCAGGGTTCCGAGGCAAAACGTGAGTTTCTTGAGCATGTGCTGTCGGTTGCCGGTTTGCTGGACCTGTCGCAACCCTATTTTCGAGACTGCTAATTTGTGCCATCCAGCGTTTAGTCCCCGAAGGTTACAGGGGATTTGCACCTCCCCCGACTATTAAATCGCTGGTAGGTTTAAGCCGCCGCACCTCTTCAAGGTTACACAGTCTCTTGTCTGTGTGGGTGCAACCACAACAAAGGATATATATATATATATATATATATATATATATATATATATATATATATATATATATATATATATATATATATATATATATATATATATATATATATATATATATATATATATATATATATATATATATATATATATATATATATATATATATATATATATATATATATATATATATATATATATATATATATATATATATATATATATATATATATATATATATATATATATATATATATATATATATATATATATATATATATATATATATATATATATATATATATATATATATATATATATATATATATATATATATATATATATATATATATATTATATATATATATATATATATATATATATATATATATATATATATATATATATATATATATATATATATATATATATATTATATATATATATATATATATATATATATATATATATATATATATATATATATATATATATATATATATATATATATATATATATATATAATATATATATATATATATATATATATATATATATATATATATATATATATATATATATATATATATATATGATCAAGTCAACTTCACCATTCCTAAGCTGGACAATAATTTGCAGTTTTTGTGGATTATGTAATGGCCAATAAGAGATGAATTGATTATTCAGACGCATGGTCATCTTTCTTTATTAATATATTAATATATGCAATTTTTATTGACTTTATTTTTAACTACCGTTTTTTCTTTTTTTCTTTTTTTTTTTTTTGTGAACAATACTTACGTTCTTCAAGAACTAAATTCTTAGCAGTTCTGTTTGAAATTCTACTCATTTTCAATTTAAGACGATTTTGCTTCTCAAGAAATTCTTTAAAAAGGAAAAAAAAAATTCTTTACTTTCCAATTTAATTTCTGAAATATTCTTACAAATGAAAGAAAAAAATTTTCCTTTCACGGTAGGATTGCTATTTTCAATCCTTACTTTCTTAAGATTTTTTTTTGGGGGGTGGAGTGGGGTTTGTGACGTTACAAAAATCGAAACAAAAATTTATTTTATTTTTTTTTTATTTTTTATTATTTTTCTTTTTTTATTTTAATAAAATATTTTCAACCACTTTTTCACCTTTGAAATATTAAGAAATATATATATTATATATATATATATATATATATATTATATATATATATTATATATTATATATATATATATATAATATATATATATATATATATATATATATATATATATATATATTATATATATATATAGCTTCAATCTTAAGAAATACAAGTGCTATTTAAAACGAAAGAACTTTTGACAGGAATATAAGATAGTGAATTAAGATAAGCTTATCAATGTCATCTTATTCAATTACGAAACTGGAAGCACGAAAAAAAGAAAGTGGAGATAGAGAGTGAAAGAAATAAATATAAGGAAAGAAATAAAAAAAGAAAGAAAGATTTCGAAAAGGAAAGAAATAAGAAAATAAAGATTTTAAAGAAAGAATGACAGAGTAAAGTTGAAATTGAGAATGAAAAGGAGTGAAGCCTCTTCGGAACAAATGAAGCATTGATTGAAGACAGAAAGGATATGTGAAAAAAAATCACGTCTTATACTATGAAAGATGTTATTTTTACATATGTGAATAACTGAGCATGCTTCATAGCTCATGTACGCATAAAAGACGCTCATAAAATTATTATTACAGTACCATATTCTCTTGAATATTGGCAGAAATGGAACAAAGGTTTATCAGTTATTTCTTCTTCGCAATAGTCTAATTTAATATTCCTTCCTCCAACCACCTATTACTGTTCTTTCTAATTGAATCAATCAAAGTCTCCCTAATATCGTTACTCTCCTAATATTGAGATACACGCCCAATAATTATATTTCTTACATAATATGTTTCACAAGTCGAAGTTGTTTTGTGGTATCTGTTTAGTTACTACACTTGAACTGTTTATTCACACAAATGTATTTCATTGAATGAGCTTGTGACACACTAGAGATAGCGAAATCTTCTAAGACCACAAAATTTAATTGATTGTGCCTTGGTTTCAGCTTCTATGTTTACAGCTCATACCTCTAGTCATTAAAACAGTTAAACAGTCTGAATTTTGCGATTTTTTTTTATTAAATGACATTTTGCTGTTTTTTATTAATTTTTATCTCACCGAATACACTATTATTATTATATATCGTTATATTGATTTAATCTTAACGTTTTCCATTCTGTTCAGTAAAAATTTCTATAAAGTTAAAATCGTCAAACAGTTTTGCAAAGTTTCCCTCTCCCATTTGTTAACCTTAAAGCTTTGGGCTTTCCTTAACATAAGCACAACTTCAGGATTTACTTCTTATATTTTAAAGCTTTTCACTAAATTTCTTACAGCAGTCATATCCGACAATCTAGAAATTTCTCTTCCGAACTGGCAATAAGTATAGGACGACAATCATATAATACCATTAATATTTCATCAACATATTAATTGATACCAGCGTCTGATTTAATCTACCTTTTAAAGTTGAAGGAATCTGATGATATCAAACGATGCTACAGGATATTTCTCTTCAGATAATACCATTCAAATTCATCATTCTTTATTTTACTAGCTGTCTTCTGTCTCTAATAGTGTTATTAATATGATAAGAATTATTTCCACCTGTTTACAAAATCTCTAACACTTTCATCACCTCTTCAGACCATAATCTGTGTAGGTATTTTTTAGGTAATTACGTACAAGTAAATGTGCCGTTCGTGATACGAAATTACCTCCTTCAAATTTCAATCGCCAAATATGGCGTATATTTGGATTTTTCTCTTTAACAAATCTATTCTGCACTTCAGAAAGTTGAAATGTAATTCTATTCCTTATGGCAAGATTTTTAGATGTATGTTTATACCTCATTGTCATTTAGACCTTTATCTAATAAGTATTTATCTATAGTAAATCGTATAATGCATTATTTGATTAATGTTCTTTATAATCTAATTTTACATGTATATTTGATATGTAACGAATTTTGTATTAAGCGTTTCCTTAGTTACTTCTCATGTTTCATATTAATAGGCTCGTTCTCAACAACAAAGTTATCCAAAGTCTTTTACAGTTTTACTGAAATCCCATCCTTATAAAATGACTTTTCAGATTTTGTCTTAATTTTTAATGATAGCAAGCTCCACCCACTTCTACCTCAAACATCAACTTTAACTATTCAGTTATAGTTGATGTTTAATTAATTTTGATTCAAGCCCCCTCATTTATTTAAAAAATGAAAACCTTGCAGAGCAGACTCTTCAAATCTCTCCAGAACAGACTCTTCCCATCTCTCCAGAACAGACTCACAAGTCTCTCCAGAACAGACTCTTCAAATCTCTCCAGAACAGACTCTTCCCATCTCTCCAGAACAAACTCTTTCTATTTCACCAGTACAGACTCTTCTCCAGAACAGAGTCTTCCCATCTCTCCAGAAAAGACTCTTCCCATTTCTCCAGAACAAACTCTTCCCATCTCTCCAGAAAAGACTCTTCCCATTTCTCTAGAACAAACTCTTCCCATCTCTCCATAACTTTTTAAATATCCATTACCACTTTTCCTTACTTGCTATCTTCCTTATTTGTTATCTTGCATATCTGTGTACTATTCTGCTAGTTAAAGAAAAAAAAATTTATTTGATACTTTTTTGACAAATTCTTAAAGATGTAAGCAAAGATTGTTTATGTTTTGATTACTTTTATACTAACTATTACAATGTTTAATTTAAAGCAATCAAAACATTTTCAAGTTCAACTCTCGGATTCCAAACGCTACGACTGTTTTCATTCTTATGTGTACAATACTGATAAACAAAAATCAAAATTTCTTCCAATGTGGGGAATTTTGGCTATTCAAATGAAGTTGAAGTTGAATAAAGAACATATTTTTTTTTTTGGCTAAGAAATTCATTCAAAGTGTTAGAACAAAATTTCTACCAATAATTTCGACAGAATTTCAAGCAAAAAATTTGTTTTCTCCATATCGGTTTTAAAGCGAAAGAAATATCTTCACATGTAAATATTGAGTTCTTTCTTACCGTATTTTTAAGATGGAAAATTATTTTTTCGTGTCTGACTGTCTTCTTCAAACTCTTTCCTCACCATTCAGATTATGAAATAAAATCATAAATTGTGGAAAAATCTGTTTTAACTCTTTTACGTAAATTTCACGTCCTGAAGTACGAAATTTCTTCCTGTGTTCAAATTTTTGAAGAAATTAATTCGTCACAAAATATTCTCATATGACAAAGTTTTAATTCTTTGTGTAAATTTCAATCACTATTTCCTTTTCAATTTTTTACACTTTATTTAATTTCACACTTTAAAAAATCAAAGTTTTGGACATGTCGATTATTGATTCAGGCA
>SEYY01013158.1:50000-55000 GCA_009176605.1 Armadillidium nasatum
ATATATGAAAATTACAGAACGTAGAGTACAGCAGGTAAGACAGCATAAAAGTTGAGTTTGGAATCAAAAACTGAACACATTAAAGATTAGATTTTGTTGAAAGATGATTAGCGCATGATCTCCTTAAAAAAGGAAATTGGATAGAGAGAGAGAGAGAGAGAGAGAGAGAGAGAGAGAGAGAGAGAGAGAGAGAGAGAGAGAGAGAGAAAGAAAGAAAGAAAGAAAGAGAGAGGAGCAGTACAAATAATAAAACTAAAAAACTCTAGATTCCATCTTATCTAGGACACAGTATGTGTGGAATCATTCCAGGTAGCCTTTGTGATGTATACTCTATATGGACAAACAACGTTACCATAAAGAGCTAGGAACTATGTTGATTAGAAGCTATTCAATCACCTCAGAACCGATGTAATGCTATCCTTCCATGAAGGATAACTAGAAAAAATCCCACCAAGGATATGAAGGACAAGTGATTCAAATTGTTTATTTTTAAAGGTGTAATAGTTATGAGTAAGATTATATATATATATATATATATATATATATATATATATATATATATATATATATATATATATATATATATATATATATATATATATATATATATATATATATATAGAAATCCTTGGTGAAAGCCGCCTTGTAGGAATGCTGGCTGGTAGGAAATGGCTGGGAGCCTCGACTTTTCTTTAAGGCCGGTGGAACGTCTGTAGCCTCAGGTGGAAGGCTACTTCAAAGGAGGAACCACAGTCGAGGGCAAATGAGCTGCCAAACTGGGTTTCCTTTTTGGTAGCAGAGGCGTTGGAACTTCTTCTTCTAAGGGCAGCTTCTTTTGGGCTTCTGCTTGGGACGTCTTCTTCTTGGGCAGCTTGGCTATAGAGGCGGAATCTTCTTCGGCTCCTCGGAATAAAGTGAAAGGTTACTACTAATTCTATACCTTCTGAAAATTATCTCAATAATGAAAAGGTGTAAGAAAAATTAGCTGGTTTTCCACTTTATTTATTTTATTCCTTAATTTTAACAAAAATGGTTAACAAAGTTATTATAATTAAAGTTTTACAATTCTATGTTGAAATATTATACAAAATATTATATATTTAAATTAGAAATTATTATTTAACAATATTTTTATTTATTACACATAAGAATACATTATAATAGAAATTTTTAAGAGAGACAATTTTTTATTCAAATTTTAAATACAATTTAATATAAAATAAAAACATTCACATTTTACAATAGTCTCTCACAATGGCTTCACCTCAATTCAAATTTAGCGCCAAAATAGTTTTGGCGCCAAAAATGAATTAATAATTTATGTTACTATTTTACAATTTACACTATATTTTATATGTTTTATTTTTTTAATTAATAGTTTATATTTTTATATATTTATTATAATTATTTTTATTACAAAAAGAAACTTTATTTTTAATTATCACAAGGGTTTGACTGTTGGTTTCTTATTTTAAAACAAAATGAACACAGTTCACAAGTTAATGCTTGAAACAATATTCTTTTACAGAAAACGGTTTTTATATTTTTTCATAACTATTTAAAATGACACTACATATATATATATATATATATATATATATATATATATATATATATATATATATATATATATATATATATATATATATATATATATATATATATATATATATATATATATATATATATATATATATATATATATATATATATATATATATATATATATATATATATATATATATATATATATATATATATATATATATATATATATATATATATATATATATATATATATATATATATATATATATATATATATATATATATATATATATATATATATATATATATATATATATATATATATATATATATATATATATATATATATATATATATATATATATATATATATATATATATATATATATATATATATATATATATATATATATATATATATATATATATATATATATATATATATATATATATATATATATATATATATATATATATATATATATATATATATATATATATATATATATATATATATATATATATATATATATATATATATATATATATATATATATATTATATACACTGTATATAAAGAACAAGCGCAGTAAATTGAGATGAATTAGAACTAATTAAATCATTAATAGCCTTTTTCGCAAATGAAAATTATTTCAATATTATCGTTATTACCCTTTGACTCCGAGTGAAACTTGCCAGTCACAGAATACAAACTGGAAAAAGCCAAATTTAAAATTTACCGCGAATTGCGCAAGAATAAAAAGAAATTCTAAATTGCGTAAAGCTCTTGATCACCTCATTCACATTTATAAATAATGTCACTATCTGGAGACTTGTTTTATTATAAGTGGATGTGTAGAAAATTAATTAATAATGTTTAAAGTATGTCATTAAAAATATTTTCACACGCATTCATGAATTCATACAAGTATATATATATATATATATATATATATATATATATATATATATATATATATATATATATATATATATATATATATATATATATATATTATATATATATATATATATATATATATATATATATATATATATATATATATATATATATATATATATATATATATATATATATATATATATATATATTATATATATATATATATATATATATATATATATATATATATATATATATATATATATATATATATATATATATATATATATATATATATATATATATATATATATATATATATATATATATATATATATATATATTGAAATATATAGTTCATTAAATTCTTTTGAAAGGTAATAAATATTTTATTAGCTTCATTAATTTAATAGTCTCTCCACTATCTTACTCCTATTAATTTTATTTGCACTTTATACAATGTTTAAGAAACAATAGCCCTTTTGTGTTACTTTCTTATGAAAATATTGTATTTCAATGAGTCATATTAAGTAAGACTTCTGATGCTTCCTTTGTTGATACTGTTAATGCTTTTGTTATTTGTACTTGCAATGAGCACTAATCATTATAACTAATCATAATAATCATTATACAACACTGTAATAGCAGTAATAATAAGTATAATAGTAAAAATAATAAAAACAATAATAATAATAATAATGATAATAATAGTAATAATAATAATAATAATGATAATAATAATAATAATAATAATAATAATAATAATAATAATAATAATAATATATAATAAAACAATAATAATAATAATAATATTAATATTTGGAATAAAAAATAAAATCAGTGATAAAATTAATAATATTTAAATAAATTTTTTTAAATATGTATTTGCTATGTTAAAATTAAGCTTAATAATAAATTAATTCTCTTAATAATAATTATTTAAAATAGTAATAATAATAATAATTAAAATAATAATAATAATAATTAATAATTAATTATGAATATTAATAATAATGGTATTAATAATAATAATAATAACATAATAATGTTGATAATAATAATAACAATTATGATAATAATAATTGGAGTAGCGTTAATAATAATAATAATAGTAATAATAAAATAGCAATAACAATTTTATTAACTATAGTGATAATACTAATAATAATAGAAATTATATAAACCGTTAATAATAATAATAATAATAATCAAATGTAATAAATAATATAATAATAATATAAAATAATAATAATAATAATAATAATAATAATAATAATAATAATAATAATAATAATAATAATAATAATAATAATAATAATAATAATAATAATAATAATAATAATAAAAATAATAATAACTTCAATACTATTTAATAAAAAGAGAGTAAGGTTAACAAGAGAGGTGAAGATTAAAAAGTTTGAGGATACTGCGTACCTGTGGTTAAGTATGGGAGCGAAGTGTGGAGGCTGAATGCGAGGAAGAGAAAAAGGTTCCGAAATGAAAGGTCTAAGAGCTGTATGTTGTGTAAGGAGAAAGGATAGAGTCAGGAACGTGAGAATAAAGGAGATGTGTGCTTGTGGAAGGAGTATGGTTGGAAGAGTTGAAGAGAACATGCTGAGGGTGTTTGGACATGTTTGTAGGATGAATGAAGAGATTGGCTAAGGTGGAAGGTGTAAGAGGTAGGAGGAGACTTGGGAAGGTTGAGTGGTAGTAGATATTATATTTATTATTATCAACATTATTATGTTATTATTATTATTAATACCATTATTATTAATATTCATAATTAATTATTAATAATTATTATTATTATTTTAATTATTATTATTATTACTATTTTAAGTAATAAATGGAGTTTTTGATTGATAATGGAGTAAGCAGTTGACGAATAACAGGAATGAATAGAAAAGAGTAGAGAGAGGATGAGTGCTGGTAACGGTTGTGACTTGAGGTAGTCAACACCCCACGTTTGTGGTAAAGGTTGTACGTATGAAAATGTATATATATATATATATATATATATATATATATATATATATATATATATATATATATATATATATATTATATATATATATATATATATATATATATATATATATAATATAACTAGAACTATAATTAATTAATCACAAGAAAAAAAAATTCAAGAATGATTTTAGAAAAGTTCATTAATTATTTTTTCTTTTCTTATAACAGTCATAAGATTTTAATTGATAATAAGAAATAATGACTACACAAATGTTCATTGAATATTAAAGAAAGGAATTTTTCGTCTATTTTATTTGTTCACTAATGAAGAAATAATCAGTGAAGCTTTTATGTCTAGTAATATATTGAGATATAAATCAAATAATCAATGTTTGAAGCCAGAACTTTATACTATTTATAAAAATAGTCAATTTATGCTTGAAGGAAGAATTACATTCAAATTATGCACAAAGGTATATTTATGTCGATTCTGTAATAGAATCATGCATAATGAAGTAGCATTTACAAAAAATTACTTTTTTAAACCAAGAACAGTTGCACATTTGTTACTTGGCTA
>SEYY01013159.1:0-10000 GCA_009176605.1 Armadillidium nasatum
AGAGAGAGGGAGAGAGAGAAAGAGAGAAAGAGAGAGGGAGAGAAGGAGAGAAGAAAGTGAGTGAAAAGGGGAGAGAAAGAAAAGAGAGAGAGAGAGAGAGGGAGGGGAGTGAGAGACATGAGAGAGAGAGTGTGTGTAAAAGAGTATAAAGAAAATGAGAGAGAAAGTGGAAGAAGGAAATAAGAATGCTAAAAAAAATGAGAAAGATAGAAAGAGAAAGTGAATAATTAGAAAACTAAAAACCAATGTTTTTTTGAAGGTTACGCTAAAAAGTCCGAGTTTGGACTGTGCAATTATTTGCCAAGTTAAAATTTATAATTAGAAAGATTACGGACAAAATTTGCAGCTACGACCTACGGGCTTGGGAACTAAGTCTGTGTCTTAAGTTTGATGTTGAGACTTGGAATGGTTTTTTAAAAATAAACAAAATGTGAAGATTTTTTTAAAACAATTTTTAATTTTTATTTTATTTTTTACGTTCGATATTTTAAGAGGAACTACAAATATTTTTTTCGATTTTTACCATTTTTTAAACAAAGGACTAAGCAGTAGGAACCATCTTTATATATATATATATATATATATATATATATATATATAATATATTATATATATATATATATATATATAATATATATATATATATATATATATATATATTGAATTATCAAAACGCGAAACATGTTCTGATTATTGTCACAAGCAGATCCGTGCTGGTACACTCCCCAAATGCAAATTGTAAGGTAATGCGCGAGCGCACACACAAATACATACATACATACATACATTACATACATACATACATACATACATACATAGATACATATATATATACATATATTATATATATATATATATATATATATATATATATATATATATATATATATATATATATATATATATATTATATATATATATATATAATATATATATATATATATTAATTATATATATATATTATATATATATATATATATATATATATATAATATATATATATATATATATATATATATATATATATATATATATATATATATATAATAGTAGTGTATGAACACTTTCCAGGTTGGGAATTCGCAACTAATTTTGCAAAAGGCTAGGATTTGCAAGGAATTTGCAATTCCTATCTTCAGTACCTTTGTGAGGTGTTTTTTGCGGTTTTATCTTAATGAATCTTGTTTTGCGGTTTTATCTTAATTGAGATGATCTTGTTTTGTGGTGTTATTTTATTTGTTTTTAATTATTTCTCACCTATTTCTTCCTTTATGGTTTGCGGTTTCTTTTGATGAGCCGTTTTTGCGTATGCTTGATTGTATTTTTGCAAGGTTCCTTTGATGACGTCATAGCTTGTATGTTTGAAAGGTCATGACGTCACGGCTTGTATTTTGGAATGGGAATTGGAATGATACGTCACAACCTTCTTTTGGGAATCTTCCAGCCAATCACAGTCCAGCATTGCTGACGTCACGTTTTCTCTCTTACTTTGGAAAACTTGAAAGCCGAACAAACAAACGCCGCTCTTAAAAACTCGATTTTTCATATCTCGAGACCGAGATTCGAACTACCACCCTTCGAATCTTTAGCCAAGCTCTCTACCCACTCGGCCAACGGAGCAATTACTTAAGAAAAGGAAATTGTTTTATTTATGGCTTTGTTTTTTTCGCGCGCGCGCGGAAGAGAGACACACAGACGCCGACGGTTCGAGCGCGGGCGCGGCCGCCGTGCACACACACAAAATAAAAGTTAACATAAAATATTAAATTGTTTCGTTGTTTTTCTTTAGACATTGTTTGAAATTGTTTAAAATTGTTTTATTTGAACTTGACTAAGAATTGGCTTTAGAATTGTCATGACGTCACAAAAAGTGAAAAGGTTAAGTAAGTATTATAATTTAATCAGACTTCCCATATTTAAAACGATCCTCCTCTCTCCTCTCTCTCTCTCTTCTAATATAATATATAAATATATATATATATATATAATATATATATATATATATATATATATATATATATAAGTAGTGTATGAACACTTTTCCAGGTTGGGAATTCGCACTAGGAATTTGCAACAAGGCTATGTTTGCAAGGAAGCAAATTTTATCTTCACGTACCTTTGTGAGTGTTTTATCTTAATTAAGATCTGTTTTGCGGTTTATCTTAATTGAGATCTTGTTTGCGGTTTTATCTTAATGTGATCTTGTTTTGTGGTGTTTTTAAGTTTTTAATTATTTCTCACCTATTTCTCACTTTATGGTTTGCGGTTTCTTTAGAGCCGTTTTTGCGTATGCTTGATTGTATTTTGCAAGGTTCCTTTGATGGCGTCATAGCTTGTATTTTTAATCATTGATTTTGGAATTTGGAATTGGAATGATCAAAATTACAACCTGGGAATCTTCCAGCCAATAACCATTGCTTTTTCTTTCTTATTTTGAAAAGGTAAAGCCGAACAAACAAACAAACGCTCTTAAAAACTCGATTTTTTTTATGGTAGAAAAACTCAGAGTCTTCGAACAGGGGACACTGTAACAAATCGGGAATGCATGTGACAAAGAGAAGTCTTTGAAGTATATTTGTTTGTATTTTGGCCATTAATATCATTTCTCTCGATTGAAAATAATAGAAAACAAATATTCAAGTTGTTTTAAAACGAATATATTAATTTATTATAATTATTATTTTTTTATTTATTAATATATATATATTATATATATATATATATATATATATATATATATATATATATATATATATATATATATATATATATATAATATATATATATATATATATATATATATATATATATATATATTATATATATATATATATATATATATATATATATAATATATATAACTAAGTTTTTATCGTTCAAAACATTTTAAATATAATGTTAAAAGCCCGTTCTCCGCTCGTATTGTCTCGATAGCTCGATTGGTAGAGCTTCCGCTAGCGACGTAGCGAACGCTAGTTCAATCCCCGTTTCTTGAGTAATTTTTTTTCGAAACAAAAACTTATATAAAAATTGAAATTTTGTTCTAAGTTTAAAAAAAAGAGAGAATATATATATATATATATATATATATATATATATATATATATATATATATATATATATATATATATATATATATATATATTATATATATATTATATTATATTATATATATATATATATATATATATATATATATATATATATATATATATATATATATATATATATATATATATATATATATATATATATATATATATTATAAAAAAATTAAAAATTAATAATAATAAATAATAATAATAATAAATGTTGTGTACGCCAGCGTCCGCGCTCTCGACTGCGTGTGTGTGTGTGTGTGTGTGGCGGCCGCGCCCGCGCTCGAACCGTCGGCGTCGTGTGTCCCTTCCGCGCGCGCGCGAAAAAAACAAAGCCATAAATAAAAGAATTTTCCTTTTCTTAAGTAATTGCTCCGTTGGCCGAGTGGGTAGAGAGCTTGGCTAAAGATTCGAAGGGTGGTAGTTCGAATCTCGGTCTCGAGATATGAAAAAATCGAGTTTTTAAGCGTGCGTTGGTTTGTTTGTTTGTTCGGCTTTCAAGTTTTCAAAGTAAGAGAGAAAACGTGACGTCAGCAATGCTGGACTGTGATTGGCTGGAAGATTCCCAGGTTGTGACGTATCATTCCAATTCCCATTCCAAAATACAAGCCGTGACGTCATGACCTTTCAAACATACAAGCTATGACGTCATCAAAGGAACCTTGCAAAAATACAATCAAGCATACGCAAAAACGGCTCATCAAAAGAAACCGCAAACCATAAAGGTGAGAAATAGGTGAGAAATAATTAAAAAACAAATAAAATAACACCACAAAACAAGATCACATCAAAGATAAGACCGCAAAACAAGATCTCAATTAAGATAAAACCGCAAAACAAGATCTCAATTAAGATAAAACCGCAAAAAACACCTCACAAAGGTACGTGAAGATAGGAATTTGCAAATTCCTTGCAAATTCCTAGCCTTGTTGCAAATTCCTAGTGCGAATTCCCAACCTGGAAAAGTGTTCATACACTACTTAATATAATATATATATATATATATATATATATATATATATATATATATATATAATATATATATATATATATATAGAGAGAGAGAGAGAGAGAAGAGAGAGAGAGAGAGAGAGGATCGTTTTAAAATATGGGAAGTCTGATTAAATTATAATACTTACTTAACCTTTTCACTTTTTGTGACGTCATGACAATTCTAAAGCCAATTCTTAGTCAAGTTCAAATAAAACAATTTTAAACAATTTCAAACAATGTCTAAAGAAAAACAACGAAACAATTTAATATTTTATGTTAACTTTTATTTGTGTGTGTGTGCGCCGCGCCCGCGCTCTCGAACCGACGGCGTGTGTGTCTCTTCCGCCGCGCGCGAAAAAAACAAAAACAAAGCCATAAATAAAACAATTTCTCTTCTCTCAAGTAATTGCTCCGTTGGCCTAGTGGGTAAAGGCTTGGAAATTGATTCGAAGGGTGGTAGTTCGAATCTCGGTCTCGAGATATGAAAAATCGAGTTTTTAAGAGCGTGCGTTCGTTTGTTTGTTCGGCTTTCAAGTTTTTCAAAGTAAGAAAGAAAACGTGACGTCAGCAATGCTGGACTGTGATTGGCTGGAAGATTCCCAGGTTGTGACGTGATCATTCCAATTCCCATTCCAAAATACAAGCCGTGACGTCATGACCTTTCAAACATACAAGCTATGACGTCATCAAAGGAACCTTGCAAAATACAATCAAGCATACGCAAAAACGGCTCATCAAAAGAAACCGCAAACCATAAAGGTGAGAAATAGGTGAGAAATAATTAAAAAACAAATAAAATAACACCACAAAACAAGATCACATCAAAGATAAGACCGCAAAACAAGATCTCAATTAAAATAAAACCGCAAAACAAGATCTCAATTAAGATAAAACCGCAAAAAAAACTCAATTAAGATAAAACGCAAAAAACACCTCACAAAGGTACGTGAAGATAGGAATTTGCAAATTCCTTGCAAATTCCTTGTTGCAAATTCCTAGTGCGAATTCCCAACCTGGAAAAGTGTTCATACACTACTTATATATATATATATATATATATATATATATATATATATATATATATATATATATATATATATATATATATATATATATATATATATATATATATATATATATATATATATATATATATATATATATATAATATATATATATATATATATATATATATATATATATATATATATATATATATATATATATATATATATATATATATATATATATATATATATATATATATATATATATATATATATATATATATATGTATTTATATATGTATTATGTATGTATGTATGTATGTATGTATGTATGTATGTATGTATGTATATGTATGTATGTTTGTGTGTGCGCTCGCGCATTACCTGTACAATTTTGCAATTTGGGATGAGTGTACCAGCACGGATCTGCTTGTGACAATAATCAGATAACATGTTTCGCGTTTTATGATAATTGCAATATATATATATATATATATATATATATATATATATATATATATATATATATATATATATATATATATATATATATATATATATATATATATATATATATATATATATATATATATATATAAAATTCCATTTAAATGCTTAGTCCTTTGTTTAAAAAATGGTAAAAAAAAAAAAAAAAATAAAAAAAAAAAAAAAAAATTGTAAAAAATAAAATAAAAATTAAAAATTGTTTTAAAAAAAATCTTCACATTTTGTTTATTTTTAAAAAATCCTTCCCAGTCTCAGCATCAAACTTAAGACACGGACTTAGTTCCCAAGCCCGTAGGTCGTAGCTGCAAATTTTGTCCGTAATCTTTCTAATTATAAATTTCAACTTGGCAAATAATTGCACAGTCCAAACTCGGACTTTTTAGCGTAACCTTCAAAAAAACATTGGTTATTAGTTTTCTAATTATTCACTTTCTCTTTCTATCTTTCTCACTTTTTTAGCATTCTTATTTCCTTCTTCCACTTTCTCTCTCATTTTCTTTATCCTCTTTTACACACACTCTCTCTCTATTTCTATCCCTTCTTTTCCTCTCCATTTTCGCTTTCTCTCTCATGTCTCTCACTCCCTCTCTCCTCTCTCTCTCCTTTCTTTCTCTCCCCTTTTCACTCACTCTTCTTCTCTCCTTCTCTCTCTCTCTCTCTCCTCTTTCTCACCCTTTCTCCTCTCTGTCACTTTCCTCTCTTTCTCTCTTTTCTTTTTTGTAGATTTAAGAGAGAGATTATTTTAATTAGACCTTTTTTTAGGAAATGAAACTATACAAGTTGTAGTAAAGTTAATTGTTAGATTTCATGCTCAGTGAAGCCCAAACCAATGGCATACATATGCATGAATATGTATGGCTCTCCTTTTGTCATATATATATATATATATATATATATATATATATATATATATATATATATATATATATATATATATATATATATATATATATATATATATATATATATATATATATATATATATATATATGTATTGCTTGAATGAAGTTGAACATTTTCCATTCACGGAAGTCCTTTTATCCTACCTGCCAAGAGGCACCTAGATAAATTCTCCCCGTCAGTGGAGATGAACTGTCCACCCTGCTCCATTTTTACAAAGGCCAACATAATACACTTTCTTAACGGTTATTCCCCAAAATTTTAATGAAATCATAAATGAACAGAATGAGCCTTATGCAACACACACCAGTAACTTATATATAAGAGCCATTTTGGATATCTTTGCTTTGTGGATTGTAAGACTCTTCTATTACTTCGTTCCTATGATGAAATCTCAAAAACTTAAGACGTTTATTTGACCTATGCTTTATAGAGATAAAACTTTTAACATCTTCTAAGTTATTGTTGAGTTAGAGAATAGGTTACTTTTGTTGGACTTGAATTTAAATCTTTGTTGCATTTGTTGTTAAGGTACATTTTGATACATTTTGTTGCAGCAAAGAAAATATATTAGGAAGAAGTTTAAGATATACCTAGGGTGGAGCATTAAATTTACTAATATATATATAAATATATATATATATATATATATATATATATATATATATATATATATATATATATATATATATATATATATATATATATATATATATATATATATATATATATATATATATATATATATATATATATATATATATATATATATATATATATATATATATATATATATATATTATATATATATATATATATATATATATATATATATATATATATATATGTGTGTGTGTGTGTGTGTGTGTGTGTGTGTGTGTGTGTGTGTTTGACTCTTTGTCCATTAAATTGCAAAATAAAAATTAAAGGTCTTCTATAATAAAAAAAAAAAAAACTGAAAATTAATTTATTTTCCAGGAAAAAAAAAAAAATAAAAATAAAGGAAAGAAAGAAAAGAAGAACTGGTGAGAACTCAGAATGGAAAACACTTTTCAAACTTTAACTTAGCAGAAACTTTGTAAAGAAAATAAAGAAATGGAAAATTTAGAAAAAATAATTCAAATGATTAAAAAAAAAAAAAAAAAAAAAAAAAAAAAAAAAAAAAAAAAAAATGCAGCTCACTTTAACACATTTTTTTTCTTGGCTATTCTTTTCTTAATCACAAAAAGGAGTTGTAATTGTGAGTTTCCTAAAGTATGTCTCCTACGCTGCCTCAGTCCGTTCTCTTATTTGACGTGTTATCTTTTAGTCCCTCCAAGTAGGGGACAGTTCTTTCGTGAGCCGAAGTGTGTATATGTTTGTGTGTAATGCTGTAGATGTAGATGTAATCTGCATTAGAATATAATTTATAACACTTCTGTTACGATCTTCATATAGAGTACTTTGTGTTTAGTGATTTCAGAAGTGGGACAACATTTTCTAGTAAAGTGTTGACATGACTTATTCTTTCAGTCAGTTTCTCATGTGGTTTCAGAGCTTCAGAAGGATTTAGACTCTTCATAAAATTATAACCTTCCTTTAATTTATATTTCGAGATAAACTTGCAAATTAGATAAAAAAAATTTACACTTCTAATCTGCGTTGTACCATTTGTGGTATACGTGGATGTATTATTATTATTATTATTATTATTATTATTATTATTATTATTATTATTATTATTATTATTATTATTATTATTATTATTATTATTATTATTATTATTATTATTATTATTATTATTATTATTATTATTATTATTATTATTATTATTATTATTATTATTATTATTATTATTATTATTATTATTATTATTATTATTATTATTAATAAACTTTTCTTGTTGAAACATTTCTTGTATAGTTTATTTAGATTATATTGAACAGAAAGTAACTACAGACGAAATGGCAATACCTCACGACTCTTCTCGCTTCAGAAAAAATCGAAACATATTCTAATTATATCGAAAAGCAGAATAAAATGTAAAATGTAAAAGAGAGAAATGTGCCTTTTTAATCGAAAAAAAAACGCAACGATTTATTAACGAAAAATATACGACTTATTCTGATTTGAAACATGTAGCTATTAATGCAAAATAACCGATTTTAATCGCGAAATTAGAAGTAAAATCGATAAGATCGGTTAAGACTTTTTAAGGAAGGAAAGCGAAAGTCTTCCTCCTTATAAAGAAGGGAAAAGGTCATGAGAAGAACACCAACCTTCGCCTTTCCAAAATAAAGGAAAAAAAAAAAGCTTTTTATAATGCAGCGAAATTTTTTCGCTAACCTGACAGAGGGGAGGGGGAGGGGGAGGGAATAAATTCTTTAAGAAAATCTATATTTTTTTTCCTTTTGCTAAAAATTTAGAAAGGAACTTTTGGTTAAATAAAAATTAAAATATTTTTTCCATTTTCAGAAGTTATATATATATATATATATATATATATATATATATATATATATATATATATATATATATATATATATATATATATATATATATATATATATATATATATATATATATATATATATATATGGGTGTGTGAGAAAAATAAAATAAAATAAAAAACCTGTTGTAAAAACAGCAAAAACAAAAAATTAAAAAACGAACGCTAATCTTCCTTAGGAAGAAAATTTTTATAGAAATAAATGAAACTTTCCGGGGAGGGGGGTTATGTAAGTGGGATCTAACAGAAACCAACAGGTGGATGGGGTTATATAAGAGGGTCTAATAGAAGCCAGCAAGGAAGAGGGGGTTATTTGAGGAGGTCTAACAGAAGCAAAAGGAAGAAAGGGGGTTACGTAAGGAGGTCTAACAGAATCCAACAGGGGGGAAAGAGGGGTCCTAAAACAAGTCAGCAGAGGGAGCGGATGTTTGCAAAAAAAGGGGGGAGGGGAAACCAATATTGAAAGGTCATTCGTCTTAGTCACGTTCTGTTGTCTTACTTCATTGCAATGAGGATTAATTGCTCCGTACATATGTGTGAATTACAAGTGGATGTTTGTACACGTGTAAAAACAAACAAACAAAAAGTTTAAATGTTTTTTACCTTCTCTCCTCCCCACGCTCTCCCCTCCTCCTCTCCCCCTCCACCACAATCCACAAAACTTTACTACTTTCTATTTCATTTCGAAAATAAAAAGATAAAAAAAGTAAATAAAAAAAAAAAAAAAAAAAAAATATTATATATATATATATATATATATATATATATATATATATATATATATATATATATATATATATATATATATATATATATATATATATATATATATATATATATATATATATATATATATATATATATATATATATATATATATATATATATATATATATATATATATATATATATATATATATATATATATATATATATATATATATATATATATATATATATATATATATATATATATATATATATATGCGTGTGTGTATGTCTGTGTA
>SEYY01013159.1:15000-17500 GCA_009176605.1 Armadillidium nasatum
AGATCATTAGAGGCAGATATGTCCAGACACGGAGCTTGAAAGTGTGCAAGTCAAAGTAAGTTGGGAAAATAGGTAAAAGAAGTGTGTTCCAGACTACTCGTAGAGTATATATATATATAATATATATATATATATATATATATATATATATATATATATATATATATATATATATATAATATATATATATATATATATATATATATATATATATATATATATATATATATATATATATATATAAAGCGACCGACCCAAGTAGGAATAATAGCTGAATGTTATAATTGATAGAGAGAGCATTTGTTACATGAGTAATTTCATTTCTTTATAAATTGACAATTTCCAAATGAGTTTCAAGGATAGAAGAAGAATTGAACCGAGATCTGGAATCGAATTTATTTGAGGAAGATTTTGTATGAAAGAATGGGAGTAGAATTTCTTACGAAGATTATCTTCAAAAAAGTGGGAAAGTCGATTTGTATTCTATGTAATAAATGGTTTTTGAAATTTTTTTTAAGTGATTTGAACTCTTTGATTATCTAGTCTTTATCAGAAAATTATTGCACAAATGTACTTTTTTTTTTTTACTATTTTCATTTACATTTTCTTCATTTGTTATTGAATAATCGTGTGTTATTATTCCATTCTTTGTGGAAAACAATTATCAAAAAATCAGAATTCGAAGGTCACGGGAAGTTATTTTGTTTCAGTCAAATTGTATCACCAATGATGATAATCTTGATCATGTAAGTGAAATGATGAACTTCTTTTAAAACTTTACAAAGTACTTTGTGATACTTCTACAATTTTAGATAACATCAAACAAAGTTCAATTGTAATAAGGAGAATATTTGAGCCAGTTAAGAGTCTGGACATTATTTTAAATGTTTATGCTTTTAAAACCCTTAAAACGAGTCTTCAAGTACGCTGCTCACAGTAACAAATTTTACGGTTGAACAGTTCATGAAAATTGATATTTACATCAAAAGGATGAATATCAAGCTCATATTCTATTTTCCAGAAAGTTTGAAAATGGAAAATTTCTTCTGAAAAATGATGAAGTGCATGCTTAAATTGACCTTTGGAACTTTAAATTATTGCGTCGTTCTGCAATGTTCATTCTTTTAAACATTTCAACCTAACGAGAGTGTAAAGCGAAAAGCAGTGATAATAAAGCTAAAAATTTTACTTGTTTTTTTTGAACTTGATAAGAAATCAGTGCGTTAAGGAGGCATTATGAAACATTATGCTTCAAAATTCGATAATATTCAAGGTCAGTTTGCGGAATGATGAATTGTAATAATATTTATAAAAACAGCTGCAAGGTCAGAAATTTATATTTTAAAAGGAAAAATGTTGAAAGTGAGACCGGCGTAAAGATAACGGTTTAAGATATTAGGAAAAAATGTTTGTAAATCAAAACCTTCCTCTGATGACTCTACTGATTATATTTTCTATCAATAAAGAAATGGCTGAATTTCAACTAAAGATTTGAACGATCAAAGGGTGTGAAATTCTTTAAAGCTTGATGATAGTCTTTTTCGATTCAATCTAAAGTTTGAAAATTCATCTGTATTTTGTATCAGATATTGTGCCGGCTCTGTAGATAAAAAAAAAGAATGACTGTTGCTTTTCATAAAGAAAACCAAGAACAAACTATCCTTAATCCATTATCGCATTATTACCCATTAGTGGAATTTTAGTGTAAAATCAGTGATTCTTTGAAGTGACGGTGGTAGTCATTATAATCACTAACTATATCAGATTCCGTAGAACCAATCACCGAGAATTTCAAAAGTTGATTTCAAAGAAGAATTCGGAGTCTGGTGGATTTTTTTTTTTTTTATTTTTTTATTTTTTTGCTTTCCAGAGGGAAATGATGGAAAGGATCTTTAAGGAAATCATAAAAACTTTTATGTAAAATAAATAACCGTGCCATAATTCAGTGATTCTGAGTGACTAACATTTATTTCATGATCTCAAAATGCAGGGAAAATATAGCTTAATAGGCAATTTAATGCACAATTTAATACACATTCCTTATAACTGCATCAAATCCTTGGAAAATTTATTTAGTCTATGGGAAAGTAACTCCAGAAGAAAAGATTTTAACTCAATTCCCAAAGGTGCCTATGTCAATGCGATTGCTCTTAAGAAAAAGGATTTTAAGTCAAGAATTATGGACTTCCAAGAAAATTAAAAGAGTAATTAACCTATTTGCTAGGCCTTTCTTTGTGTATATGTGTTCGGAAATATGCAAATATTATTGACTGATTTGCATTGCAACATTGATTTAAATGAAAAATTCAATCTGGGAGGCTTTGAATTTTATTCTAAATATTGACAAAACATTTTCCCATTCATTCGACTTGCATGATTTAACTTTCTGTAATAAGTAAATAAAATGTAAATGTATTTGTTTTTCATTCCTATTTTACCTTGCACTAAACAAACTCTATGAGTATATAAAAGTGTTATCAATAATTCAATCCTAATATTA
>SEYY01013159.1:22500-25000 GCA_009176605.1 Armadillidium nasatum
AAATTCTTTACTAGCTATTAATGAGAGTTCATAATCATCATCAAACTTTCAAGATCTTATAGATACTTTAAGTCATTTCTTGGAGCCGAACTTGTTAATGGAGCTAAAAACCAGTTGGGAACATAATACCGTACAGCAAAGCATGGAAATCACTTTATTGCAATTTCTTCTTTAGTTGTCATGTTGAACTGTGACTTGAAAAATACCATTTTAAATGAATAGATGATTCGTGATATCCATTGTGCCCGATGAAGAGCAATAGGTTTACGAAAAGAAATCTCTCTCTCTCTCTCTCGGGTGTCTCCTAAATAAAGAACTGTCAATCAAAATAATTCACTATAATACTCCCGTGGCTGACATTTCTTTAATTGATTGATGCAAAACGTCAAGATGTTTTCTTTCCATGACGTTTCTATGTGATCTGTTTCATACTTTAATGTATTAATATTTTTCCAGAACATCTTGAAACGCTTGAACATCAGAATATCTGGTCCAGTTTAGACGTTATAGTATTTGCTGAAAGCAGCAGACACAATAATTTCATTAATGTGATGTTCGCATGGCATGCAAAGCTAAGAGACCTCTTTTCAATTTTTGTTCGACAATTCGCAGGCACCCTTTTTTTGTCCAGTATTACTTGCAATAGTGTCAAAACACATCTCACTTTTAATATCTTCCAAGTTCCAGTCATTACTACAGAGTTTGCAATTTTTAAAAGTTTTGATACAACCAAAAGCTTTGATTTGCCTTCACCACTGAGTAAGATAGCTAATCGTTCAACCTTTTGCTCATCTTTTAAATTCTGCAATAATATACCGTCCTAGTGAATAGTAATTCGTGAAACACCCGAAAATGTTTGCTTAATATCTTCTGCAACTGCCTTACGAACTGCAGATCTTTCGTCGTTTCAAAGGGCTCCTACGTCATCAATACGTCACCATTACGTCATCAATATTTTTTCCACGCACTGAAGCTCATATACCGAACCCTCTTTTTTTCCTCTCTGAGCATTAAGGAATATTCGATCTTCTTCACTTGATATCGCAGTCATTTTATTAGCATGTTCAATATCATATAAATCGGCTAAGCTATCTTTAAATTCGCTTTCATTTTCTATCTGAATTTTATTTCTTTTTGATCTTGATTTTTGAAGTAATCTATATTGTCGTATAGCTTCTGAATCTTAGCTGGCATATGTTGCTTATCTCGCGTAGGTATTTTAGCCTTGTCACAAATATTATATATTTCTGAAAAAACAATATTTGATGCATCTTTCACTATTTTCTTGTACTTAGTCAGATAAAAAAGGCGATGCAATACATCTCCAATTGATAGAAGTCTTGTACTACTAATCTTTTCAATCATCTGTCCAGTCAATCAACTATGCGTTGTCTTTTTTGTTTTCAGTGAGTGAGACATGTTTAGGGAAATCAAAGAGTCCGTGGAGCACTACAAACACAATCGAACAAACAACGTATGGTACACAACTGATGAGAGCTGAATTGCCATAGGCAATATTTAGTAGAATCCTGCGTAGTTTCTATGCTCTGTCGGAACCATTAAATATTATACTTTTACTTTCAAATTTCAAGAAAAAAAAGGTATTTCTACTTTACTCCTCACACATTGAGAGGATGAGGGTCTAAAATTTCTGAATTTTGTTTTTTTTGGCCACCCATATATATATATATATATATATATATATATATATATATATATATATATATATATATATATATATATATATATATATATATATATATATATATATATATATATATATATATATATATATATATATAGGCGTGTGTGTTTTATTTTCTTTTATACCCATTAGTTTTTTTTAACAATTTATTCTTTATTATGTTTGCAATTATAAAAATAATTTAAAGAAATTTGCAATTCTTCTAAAATCTGCTCTCGCTGAAATTCAACAAACAATTCTCTCTCCTTTTCTATTTCTTTTCTTTTCTTTCTTTCTTCATTCTTTCTTTCTTTCTTTCTTTCTTCCTTTCTTTCTCTTCCATGACATTATATAAATAGCAATTATTCTTATATAATTGCTTCGGGGGAAAATAGACTATAAAATAATTGACTCTACAAATTGATATATAATGTTTTTTGATATGCTCAGCTGGGAAATATTCTATTTGAAAGGTAATTCCACTAATATATATATATATATATATATATATATATATATATATATATATATATATATATATATATATATATATATATATATATATATATATATATATATATATATATATATATATATATATATAGAGAGAGAGAGAGAGAGAGAGAGAGAGAATCAATAGTAAGTGCTGAGACTGTGATGGAACATTAATTTTATTCCAGTGCCAAATGATCCTCAATTTTACAGCTTCACTGGCACTGATCATATTTCCAACGTACATTCCACTTATTTTTTAAAGGCTTGTTCATTAGGCACTCTCCTACTTACTACACGTAATATACTTTACATAATTATACC
>SEYY01013159.1:35000-40000 GCA_009176605.1 Armadillidium nasatum
GGTGGATTGGTATAGAGTTAAGTAAATAAATTGAAATGGAGAGAAGGTAATGACAATGATAAAAAAAATGAACAATTCGAAATAGCAAATAAATATTCATTTGGTTATAATTTTAGGAAAGAAATTTAAATATAATATTTTTTTATTTCCCAATAATTTGAATTTTAACATTTAATTTTAAAATTTTTTTTCTTTCCAAAAAAATTTTTTTTTAATTTACTTAATCCTTTCTGTCGAGACGGGACTCATTCGTCCGTTTTGTTTTATTTTGAATTTCGACTTTATATCCAGATGTATAAGGGCTATTTTTTTGTGACATTTAATCCTGAGGACAATGCTTCCTATGTGAAAATAATTAGTACAGTAAAACTGAAAATTGAACAAATTTGTTATGGTAAATGGTAAATAGATATTTCGTACCTCACAAGGTAAGACGAAAGCGTTATCATGATTTGTGTGATTTGATCTCAAGCAAAATCAAATTTTAAGCTTTCCTCTTTTTCAAATTTCTATTAAAAAAAATAAATAAAAAATTACATAAAAAATCTTTTATTAAATTTTTATTAAAATTGAAATTTAAAATTTTTAAAATTTTAAATAAAGTTAGTAACTAATTAATTTTTCACTTTAATTCCCGGATATTTATTATATTAAATCGTAGAAATGGAAAGCTTTAAATAAAATCTGTCTTTCGGAGAGGAAGGGCAGCGGCGACATCTCTCATTCTTTTTCTCTCTCTTCTCTCTTTATCTCCTCTGTTTCACTATCTCCTTTTTCTCTCTCTTCTCTTTTATTTCTTTATTCTTTTTCTCCCTATTTTTTCTCATTCTCTCTCTCTCTCTCCCCCCCCCTCCCTTCTCTGTCTCAGTCTAAATATTTATATATATTATGCTTGTGTATGTCTGTGAATGCGCTGGCGCGTTATTTTGCATTCATACGAAAGAAAACTCCTGAAGAAGGTTAACATATCACTTTAAGCCTCCATTTTAAAACATATTAATTGAATGTAAAAAACCTTTCCCAAAGAGACCTTTTCTATTTTAAATATTTGATGCAGTAGAGAAACTGATCCGAAAATTCAAATATTTTTAATCCAATTTTAATTAACTGCTAGATGAAATTTTAATCTAGTAAGGAAATAATAATAATAATAATAGTAATAATTTAATAATTAATAAAATAGTAATAATTATTATAATAAATAATAATAATAATTATAATAAATAATAATAATAATAATAATAATAATAATAATAATAATAATAAATTTTACATTTTATTTCTTTCTTTTATACATAATTTGAATTTTATTTCATTTCATGGTGGAAATAAAAAAAAAATGAATAAAAAGTAAATAAATAAAAATAAATTAATAAAATAAATGTTATACATTTGATAATTAATTTTCTCCCAATTTTATAATTTTTATTTAGATTGAAAAGGAAACGTTGCTTTTTATCATTATAAAAATCGAAAGTGAAATTAAGTAATGACAACATTAATAAAAAATTATTATTATTATTATTATTATTTATTATTATTATTATTATTTATTATTATTATTATTATTATTATTATTATTGTTATTATTTAGAAGTTCTTCAGCTTTTTTTTAATATTAGCTGAAATATCCCTTCCAATTTTCAAAAGATTTCTTTGTTCTTCCAATTGCTGACTGGTTTCTTCCGCCAACTTCGACCATCATTAGAGCTTGAAATCTGGTACATCAATGATTTATTTAAATTTGTTAAGCCAAAATTAATTAGGATTATAAATTTCTACACTCCTCGTCTAAACCTCGAAAACTAAATACCTATTTTTTTAATAATATTTCAAAATTTATAATCTTAATCAATGAATTTATAATCTTTATTATCTTAACTAATTAAAATAAATCATTAATGTATCAGATTCCAAGCTCTGATGATGTCCGAAGTTGGCGAACGAAACCGGTCAGCAATTGGGAGAACAAAGAAATCTTTTGAAAATTGGAAGGGATATTTCAACTATTATTATTAATATTATTACTATTATTATTATTATTATTATTATTATTATATTATTATTATTATTATAATTATTATTCATTATTATTATTGTCATTATATTTTATTATTATTATTATTATTATTATTATTATTATTTTTATTAGAAGTAGTATTAGGATTAATACTTTTACTATTATTAAATATTTTTATTATTATAATTACTTTTTTTTATTATTAGCCTATTATTATTATTATTATTATTATTATTATTATTATTATTATTATTATTATTATTATTTTTATTATTATTACTTTTAAAAATTTTATTAGTAGTAGTATTATTGCTATTATAATTATTATTATTTTTTTATTTTTTATTATTAGCATATTATTTTTATTATAATTAGTAGTAGTAGCATTGTTATTTTATTATTGTTATTATTATTTAGTAGTGATGGTGGTAGTTAGAGTAGTTACTGCTGTCGTTGTGTCATTTGTTATACGATTTGATATGCTTTGCTGAATGAGTTTTTTTACAAGTATTTTGTGTAAAAGAATTACAGAAGAAATTACTAAAAAAATGGTGGAAAAAAAGGAAGAAAATAAATTATGTGAAACTGAAAACGTGAATTAGAGTATATTCTGTGAGAAAAAAAAAAGAGAAAAGGAATATTACGAAAACCAAACACACAAAAAAAACGAAAAATGGCAAACTATAAATTTTAAAAAAAAAAAGAGAAAAAGAGATTAGAAAGATAAAAAATAAAAGAAAAAAAAAACATGCAAAAAAGAAATAAAAAGAACTTTAATACAAAGAGGCAAAGAAACCTTAAACTTAGCAAGAGGGAAATTGGGAGAGTGAAATGTATGTCAGTATAAAGGGACGTGACTCGTTTTTTCTCTCGAAATCCGTTTCAAAAATTGGGATTTAAAAATAAATAAATAAATAAAATAAAAACGAAAATTCAATGCATAATTTTTTCCTTTGACGACTTAAAAATTCTTACTTTTAAACTTAATTTCATATATTGTCCTTTTCAGCAATCTTTTATTTCTAAATCATATATATATATATATATATATATATATATATATATATATATATATATATATATATATATATATATATATATATATATATATATATATATTATATATATATATATATATATATATATATATATATATATATATATATATATATTAAATTAATATTTTGTTTACAAATGTTAATGTGGTCATGTATGCTGATGATACTGTTTTCCACTTTGTTGGAAATGACCCATAGTATACTCTTAAATTGATTTGAATGAAATACCTGTTGAGCTGAGAAAAAGCTCTCGTTTAAATGTATTTAAACTTAACTTAAAAAGAATTATTTATTAGCAAAGTATTAACTATTATTTGTTGCTCTGCTATATTATATTATTGTCTTAAGAATTTTTCCCAATAGGCTTGCCTTTAAACTGTAAAATGGATTATAATTTATTTTATTTGATTTGTATTAAATGTCTTTTGTATCCATTAATTGTATATGTTTTGGCAATAAATGTTATCATTATCATACTCGTATATATATATATATATATATATATATATATATATATATATATATATATATATATATATATATATATATATATATATATATATATATATATATATATATATATATATATATATATATATATATATATATATATATATATATATATATATATATATATATATATATATATATATATATATATATATATATATATATATAATATATATATATATATATATATATATATATATATATATATATATATATATATATATATATATATATATAATATAGAAAATAAAACCAAATTACATGCGAAAATTTTATTTTTTTTGTTTTAAAAATATTTACCATCAAATTAAACTACAGAAAACGATAAAGAAAAATAAAAGAAAACGATTTATTTTATGTATAACTAAAATAATTATTTCATACAATTTACATATTTTTCAAAAATGCATTGTCCTCATAAAATCCCTGAACAATTATTATTATTATTATTATTATTATTATTATTATTATTATTATTATTATTATTACATCCAAATTGAAGTAATCTGTTTTTACTTCAAATGAACTCACGAATTTCCTAGACACTTTGAACAATGCAGTACTACAATAATGATATCATAAAAAAACTTCGTATTTCAAAAAATAATATTACACAAAAATGATTTCATTCATCATTTGTACAAATATGTAAAAAAAGAAATATTTAACCTCAAGTTTACAAACCGTACTCGACTATGGAAGTGTCAGGCTTTAGAATATTTGCTTAAAAAATGTTTTATGATATTTTATAATTTGAGCACAAAATAATGAAGCATAAATAATTTTAAATTTAAATTAAATTTTAATTTAATTTAAATTTTAAATTTAAATTAAAGTTTGTAATTAATGCTTTAATAGTAACAATTAGTTTACTTTATTTTAGCAAACTTGAAAGTTAACAATACAAGTGAAATATTATATTATATATATATATATATATATAATATATATATATATATATATATATATATATATATATATATATATATATATATATATATATATATATATATATATATATATATATATATATAACAGCAAATATTAACTAAAACAAATTAACTAATTAAATTATTTTATTATTGATAAAATTATTTATTTACATAAATAATTCACTGACAACATCTACTTTTCTAAATCCAGCATAACAATATTTAGCTACATATTATAATTAAAACAAATTAAATAAATTTACAATTATAATTATAATTTAATTTAAATTAAAAATAATTACAACATCTACACGAGAAAAAGGCGCTTTAATGTAAGAAACGACCTTCCTTCTCCCCCTCCCCCCCACCAAATTTTTGTCTTGTCATAAAAATTTACAAAAAATAAAAAACAAAAATATATTTAGAACCAAAATGACAAAAAATATTTGTATATAAGTTAGGCCTATTTCTTTTAAATTT
>SEYY01013159.1:50000-52500 GCA_009176605.1 Armadillidium nasatum
CTTTCCTGGAAAGATCAAGTTATTTCTCTAGATAAATAAACTCCTAAAAGAAAAAGATTAGAGGTTTTGAGGAGACCTTCACAAACCAATTGTGGGATTTACCATTACTTTTATTGAGTTTGCTTCACACATTGAAGGTGGTTCCGAATACATATTTCTTCTTAAAAGTCATAATAGACATTATAGGTGGCGGTGACGAGAAGCCTTGTAGTCCGGATGCCCCACCCCTTAAATCTTAATCTTACAAACCTTTTCTTGATACAAAGTAATCTATGACTCCACTTCTCATTAATTTTCGTCACCTTCTCTCTTTATTCATTCTTGTTGCATCATCATTATGATTTCTCTATTGCAACTGACATTCCTTTCCTTGATAATCAACCCCGTGTTTCTCTCTTTACTAATTCTTTGAACTTAGGCTAAACCACTATACAGTTCTTTCTTATATAGTTCTAATAAAGTTTAATACACATTTTTTCTTTCGATTTCTCCACTTTCTTTGACTTACACACATTCTAGTGCGACATATCTGGGCATGTAAGATTTTAAATTTGGATAATCAAATTTTTTTATCGCCTTCTCTGCTGTTTTCCAGCAGAAGTTATATATATATATATATATTATATATATATATATATATATATATAATATATATATATATATATATATATATATATATATATTATATATATAATATATATATATATATATATATATATATATATATATATATATATATATAGTATGGATCGGATGTCATTTTTTTCTCATTTGTGGATGCGGATATAAAATTTTTTCGTCAAGTGCGGATGCGGATGTCAATGTTGATGAGACGCGAATGTTTAGCCATCACAAATATATATATATATATATATATATATATATATATATATATATATATATATATATATATATATATATAATATATTTTTATATATATATATAATATATATATATATATATAATATATATATATATATATATATATATATATTATATATATATATATATATAATATATATAATATATATATATATAATATATATATATATATATATATATATATATATATATATATATATATATATATATATATATATATATATATATATATATATATATATATATATATATATATATATATATATATATATATATAACTTCCGGTGGGCAAAGGCCGGAGGTCTACCAAATTCCACCGGAGTTGGGAAAAATCCTATCTCGGTCGAAGGTGGCCGACATGTCCAGATACAAGGCGTTTTAAAGTATGCAAGTCAAAGGAAGTTGGGAAAACAGATAAAGGGAGTGTGTTCCAGACTTTACCAGTAGAGTGTATGTAAGATTGAGCATAGCGGTCTGAGAGTTGGACAGAGAAAGGCGTTCGCACGAGCTCTTCTCAATGGAGGAGGAATGTGACTGGGGAGTTCAGAAGAGCAGTGTACGCTGTAAAGCGATAGGAAAGAGAGAGTGACGCAACAATTCGATGTGCAGAAAGAGATTGGAGAGAGTAAGAGCAGGAGAGTTGATGAGACGAAAAGCTCTAGACTCAATCTTCTCAAGGAGAGCTGTATGAGTAGAACCACCCCAGATGTGTGAAGCATTCTCCATACAGGGGTGAACGACACCCCTATAAAGAGCAAGCAACTGGGTTGGCGTAAAGTAATTCCGAAGACGCCTCAGAACACCCAACATCTTAGAAGCTTGTTTAGAAAAAGAAGTAATGTGATCTTTCCAATAAAGATCATGAGTAAAGGATATGCCGAGAATATTAAGAACAGATAAAGGATTGAGTTGTATGTTTTCGAAGAAGATTTCATAGTTGTGTTGAAGATTGTGTCGAGTGGAGAGATGGAGGAACTGAGTTTTTGAGGCATTGAAAACAATCATGTTTTCTCTGTCCCAATTAGAAATATGTGAAAGATCAGAGGTTAGTTGCTCCAAGGCTACCCTTGGCTATCAACTGCTGTTGGGAGGCAAGTCTTTCAAGCTGGAAGCAGTAATGAAGGGTGGAGTCATCAGCATAGGAGCGGATAGGATGAGGTAATAGAGAGGAGGTCATTAATGAAAAGCAGAAAAAGTGTTGGGGATAGAACAGAACCTTGAGGAACACCACTATTAATAGATTTAAAAGAAGAACGGTGGCCGTCTACAACAACTGCTATAGAACGACCGGAAAGGAAATTAGAGAAAGATCAGAGAGTAGGATAGATCCCGAAAGAGGGAAGTTTAGAAATCAAAGCTTTGTGCCAGACTCTATCGAAAGCTTTCGATATGTCCAGCGCGATAGCAAAGGATTCACCGAAATATATATATTATATATATATATATATATATATATATATATATATATATATATATATATATATATATATATATATATATATATATATATATATATATATATATATATATAACGAGAGAGAGAGAGAGAGAGAGAGTTGAGATAGTTTCTTTCCTAGTTAACCTTAATCTAATTAGAAAGGTTAAAGCTAATACTAAG
>SEYY01013159.1:57500-60000 GCA_009176605.1 Armadillidium nasatum
GAAATAAAAACAAGAGAGAAGATTACTTATAAGAGAATGCCATTGAATAACTTTATAGTAACTTAACATTAAAGACCTAACATTACCTTAACCATTCTCTTAATTTCTGTCCATCCAGTTCCGCAGGTAACAGAACACTGTGTCCAATCGCTGTTCCATTCTGACATTACACAATCAATCACAGGACCAAGTTGGCTTTCAGATATTAAACCACTGAAGGAAGGAGACCTGTGACTTTCACCATGGTCATAATTGTTATCACTTCTATGAAAATAATAATATATATATATATATATATATATATATATATATATATATATATATATATATATATATATATATATATATATATATATAATATATATATATATATTATATATATATTATATTATATATATAATATATATATATAATATATATATATATAAATATATATATTATATATATATATATATATATATATATATATATATTATATATATATATATATATATATATATATATATTATATATATATTATATAACAATATATATGGAATATATTTATAATTTTATAACTGCTAATGATGTTATAATTTCGAGGATTTGAACCCGGGCCCAAAAGATGGAAGTCCTTGTGTTGACTACAATTCCACTGATGGTTCAAAAGGAAATATCCAGAACTTCTACTGACATATCTCACCTAGTGAAAAGTCCCTTCAATATTTCCCCGACCACAACTTGGGCGTAGCGTCAACATTTCTATTTTAAAAGTGCAATTTTCATCATTAGCAGTTATAAAATTATAAATAATGATTCCACTTGATTTATCATAGTTTATCAAAATTTTAACATTTGCACTGCGGTTTATACTCAGATAGAACCTGGTCCATGTTGACGCTACGCCCAAGTTGTGGTCGGGGAAATAAGGACTTTTCACTAGGCGAATATGTCAGTAGAAGTTCTGGATTATTTCCTTTTGAACCATCAGTGGATTCCATCTTTTGGGCCCGGGTTGATTCCTGAATTATAACATCATTATTATAATTATATATATATATATATATATTATATATATATATATATATATATATATATATATATATATATATATATATATATATATATATATATATATATATCAATTTCCTCTTTAAAAAATCCCTTTAAAGAGATCACTTTTCATTTTTTTCATTTTTCCTTTCTTCAATATTTCAAAATTTGCAGCTTCAGTAACTTTGAAAATAATTCGGAAATTGCTTCATCGTTGACTGAAATTTCGATTTTCAAATGTCTTGTTTCAAACATCATCCAATCTTATTTGAATAATCTATCTTATACTCCAATATTACCTTAAGTATATGAAAATGATTTAGCATCGGAGCGTTAAATTTAGTCAATTGCTTCTATGTCGATATTTTTAACTTAGTTCACTACAAATATTACACCTTTTGGAGGAAAATGTGAACTCATTTTTTTTTTTTAGCCAATTTAAAAAATTTTTAATTTAATAATAAAATTATAAGAAAATTTTCTACATTTTAGTTAGTGCAACTTTTCTCAGCATTCACAGAGCTGCTGAAAACTCTAAGAATAGATTGGTATTTTCAAAGGTATTTTCGTACAGAACAAAATCATTTCCTCAAATATTATCAAGCTCAGAAATCAGGACTTTGTAATGTTATAGTTTCCAAAGTTTATATATATATATATATATATATATATATATATATATATATATATATATATATATATATATATATATATATATATATATATATATATATATATATATATATATATATAATATATATATATATATATATATATATATATATATATATATATATATATATATATATATATATATATATATATATATATATATATATATATATATATATATATATATATATATATATATATATATATATATATATATATATATATATATATAGTATATATATAGACAAATTGTAGAAGAAAAATTTGTAACTCACCCGAGATGAACAAGTTGGTTAGTGCTGCTGGCGTGCGAATCAACTCCTGACGAGGATGAAGGCTCCAGAAGGTGGTTATTAGAATGGGAAGATTCCGAATGGATTTCGTCTTGAGGGTTTGCAGTAATTGGAAGGATCAGGAAAGGAAAGCAACAAACGTAAACAGATACATTATTAGTTTTCCATCACCTAACTTAGTATGCTTCATATATATATATATATAATATATATATATATATATATATATATATATATTATATATATATATATATATATATATATATATATATATATATATATATATATATATATATATATATATATATATATATATATATATATATATATATATATATATATAATATATATAATATAATGTGGTGTGTGTATGTGAGTGTGTATCTATTTCTCAAATTGCATTAAAAATAATGGAATTTTAAACCTGTTATATATATATATATATATATATATATATATATATATATATATATATATATATATATTTATATATATATATATAT
>SEYY01013159.1:67500-72500 GCA_009176605.1 Armadillidium nasatum
ATATATATATATATATATATATATATATATATATATATATATATATATATATATATATATATATATATATAATATATATATATATATATATATATATATATATATATATATATATATATATATATATATATATATATATATATATATATATATATATATATATATATATATATATATATATATATATATATATATATATATATATATATATATGTATATATATATATATATATATATATATATATATAATATATATATATATATATATATATATATATATATATATATATATATATATAATATATATATATATAGCAAAGGATAGAGATTTACCAATTTCCATCAGTGTTGGAAGACCTTTTATATGTCTAAATTAAATTAAAGGTCGACAAGTTTCGGTACGAGGCGTTTTGAAAAGTATGCAAGTCAAAGGAAGTTTGAATGCCCATATATATATATATATATATATATATATATATATATATATATATATATATATAGCGTAGTTGTATGTGAATGCATGTGTGTGTGCATGAGCTTGTTTGAAAATAAAATTTAAGCACAATAGAACTGTAAAGGGAGTTAAATGGAAACCTGAAATAATTCACACTCGATAAAAGACATATGAAAAAAAACCACATAAGGTTAACCCAATAACAAAAGTATACAAATACTGGGTCAAATTTCCCCCATCGTCTCCTAAATTTACTTAAAGAGAACTTCTAATTCAATTTATCAATGCGATATATATTATATATATATATATATATATATATATATATATATATATATTATATATATATATATATATATATATATATATATATATATATATATATATATATATATATATGTGTGTGTGTGTGTGTGTGTGTGAGTGTATGTGTAAGGGTGTGTGTTTGTAATTGGAGTAATGGCAAGGAATTATCAATTGCATATACTTGGATTTCCATGAAAGAGCGTGGTACTTTGAATGAAGCCTTTTATGTTCCATGGTATCTGTGGTCATCTCATAAAACTATTATTAATATCTTCGCTGATACTTTTAACTTTAATTATATTTAGGGTAAAAGCTGTCACTTCAACTATTACTATGGCTCAAAAACTAGTTCTACTACTACTACTACTACTACTACTACTACTACTAATAATAATAAAAGGTTTGATCAAGAGAAGTAGAAATTGGTTTTCATTGATAAATTCGATTCCGATTTAAGTTTGATTTAATTTTTCCCCTTCAAAGAGTTCTTAAGACGAAAGGATTAAATCTAAATATGGACACAATGATAACCATACATACATACATACATACATACATACATACATACATACACACACACATATATATATATATATATATATATATATATATATATATATATATATATATATATATATTATATATATATATATATATATATATATATATATATATATAATATATATATCTATGGTGGGAATGCCCAGAGGCCCATATGGAATCCACATATGCAGGACAAGTATATATTTAATAATTAAGGGTTCAAAGTCCGACATGACCAATATATGACGTTTGAAATTAAAGCCTTTGATATTTATGATGTTGAGACGTTACCCTGCAAAAATTGTCCTAACGAATAGTTAGAACAAGTGCACAAAATGTCACAGTAAATTTTCAATAGAGAAAAGACATGTTAAGCATAAAAATGTCGCTTCACCGATTTATTTTCTTAAAAGAATAATAACTGAAAAAATTTATTTTGACATTTTGCCACTTGTCCCAACGATTCGTTAGGACAATTTTTGCAGTGTACCAGCAAGGTATATGTAAGAATTTTCAAAGCAGTTAAGTGAGAGATTCAGAGAATTGGACAAAGGAAGGATGAGAATATATAGATAGAGGTATCGAATGAATTCTTCAAAGGTGGTGGTATGCGATTTGAGACTTCGGAAGAAGCATTTATTGAAATAGTTATGAAGGAGAGTGGTGAAACAGTTGGACGACTAGTAATTGGTTGAATAGAGTTAGTGAGCAGAAGAGAAATGCAAAGGTCTAACTAAATAAGAAAGATAAATTTTGTTTCTTATTTCATGGTTCGCAATAAAAATATTTATATTCTACCATTTTAACAACAAATTTATTTGACAACTCTTACCTTAACCGCCACGAGAACAATCTGACACCTTTTATTTGGTATAATTCACTTGTATGTAATTGTTCGAATTTATTTGGAAACTTTATTGTACGTAGTTGAAAGCAGAAATTCTCGCACCAGTCTATGTATGTATGTTAGTGTGAGTGGTTATTGATTTGTAGATATATGTGTGTGTGAGTTGTGTGTGTGTGTGTATGTGCTTGAGTAAGTAAAGGAGCATTTGTTTTATAATTCACGTTTTGTTTTGAGTCTCTCTTCAAATAAAAGTTTGCAAAACAAACTTCAAGTTTAAACAAACTTTTTTTTTCCATCTTCTTCTTTCAATAAATATGCTTTAGTAAGGATTCTATTTTTTTTATAGCTCAAAAATAAGAAGTAAAATTATTCTCCAAATTAAAAAAAAAAAAAAAAAAAAAAGAAAGATGACAGAAATACATCTTAGATTTATATAATATATATATATATATATATATATATATATATATATATATATATATATATATATATATATATATATATATATATATATATATATATATATATATATATATATATATATATATATATATATATATATATATATATATATATATATATATATATATATATATATATATATATATATATATATATATATATATATATATATATATATATATATATATATATATATATATATATATATATACTATACAAAAGCGTTTAGTACCCCTATTTGGAACATATGGCACTCCGCAATGGTATTTTGAAAAATTTTAAAAGTTTAAAGAGCCAGTCAAAGTGGAACAACAACATGGGAACAATAATGTTGCAATAAATTTAGCACTTATAAAGGGAAAAACTTTTTACCCCTGGGAGGATTCAAACCACTGTAAAAGGTGACAATTTTCAAAATAGTCTACCTCTAAATCACTCTCCCATTACAAATAAAAGAAGGCATCGTAGGACAGTACGATGCTATGCTTAGAATCCCGAGAACGAAAATTCTCTCCTTATTACAATCCATTAAAAAATTTATCGCTAATTTTACCACTAAAATTTGTTATTCTCTAAAACTATAAACTATAAAAAAATTATTTAAAAAATCATTATTATTACATTAGTTTCCGAATACTTCTTTTTCCGCCACTGACCTAATCTTGCTAGCGACTCAAAATTGGCAGAAATATTCAAAATATAAAATAGCGAAAGGGATTTGCATTTCTTCTCATTTTATTCTAAATTTAAAATAATTTAAGAAAGGATATTTTCAAATAATTGTATGCCTTGAAATATAAGAAATTTTTCCTTTTATAATATAAATAAAAGAATTCGAATAACGGAGAGTTGACTCACCAAACGCCCCCCCCCCTACTCAATGTTCACAAATGCATGAACATGCACAAAAGCTTTCCAAGTTGAATTGATGATCTTTGTGAAGATAATTATTCTTCAGAGAAAGAAATAAAAAAAACGCGTCAAAAGACGAACAAACAAATTGAGAATCTCTTCACAAAATATCGATTTTAAGATCGAGAATTTGATGAGTGGATTTACCATCATGATGTTTGATGAACAATTCATGAATTCTGAAATCTCTTAAAAAATGATCAACTTACGATAATAATAATAATAATAATAATAATAATAATAATAATAATAATAATAATAATAATAATAATAATAATAGCGATATAAAAATACTACTACTACTACTATTATTATTAATAATAGTGATATTGTTAAATCCTTAAAGTAATTTTTTTCATTATTTTCTCATCCAACAACAATTATTATTATTAATAAATAATCTTTAAGTATTAAGAAAAAAAAAAGAGACGAACAGTTTTAATTACATGATTTCATTAATTACCTCATTACTTTAAAGCACTAATGAAGAATTTCTTTATGAGCTTTAATGAGCTCTCCCTCCCTCCCTCTCTTTATCTTCTCCTTTCCTCTCTTTTCTCTCTCTCTCTCTCTACTCCTCATTTCCTTCTCTTCCTTTCTTTATTATCTTTTTAATAATCTTCTTTCCTAAATTTCCCTTTCCCATCCATTGCCTTATTTCTTTCTTTTTCTCTCTCAGTTTCCTTTTTCCCCCTCTTTATCTCTTTCCCCTCATCCCTCTGAAATCTTCTTATTAATTATCGAAACGGAAATTTATTTAATTAATATCATAAACTCGTCCATTGATAAATCAAATTTTTTAGAGATACTCACCATGTCTAATATATATATATATATATATATATATATATATATATATATATATATATATATATATATATATATATATATATATATATATATATATATATATATATATATATATATATATATATATATATATCCTCCGGTGCGCAAAGGCAGGAGGACTACCGAATTCCACTGGAGTTGAAAAAACTCTATACTAGTTGATGGAGGCCGACATATAAAGTGTGCAAATCAAAGGAAGTTGGGAAAACAGATACAGGGAGTGTGTTCCAGACTTTACCAGTAGACTATATGTAAGATTGAGCATATCGGTTAAGTCTAGTCTGGGGTCGGAGAGTTGGACAGAGAAAGGATGAGACTGTGTAGAAATTCGAGTCGCACTAGCTCTTCTCAATGGAGGAGGTATGCGACGAGAGAGTTCAGAAGAGCAGTGTCCATTGTAATAACGATAATAAGAGAGAGTGACGCAGCAATTCTACGGGCAGGAAGAGATTGGAGAGAGTTAGTAAGAGCAGGAGAGTTGATGAGACGAAAAGTCCTAGACTCTACCTTCTCAAGGAGAGCTGTAGGAGGCGAACCACCCCAGATGTGTGAAGCATACTCCATAAATGGACGAACAACACCCCTATAATGAGCAAGCAACTGGGGCGCCTCAGAGCAAGCAAACTC
>SEYY01013159.1:75000-80000 GCA_009176605.1 Armadillidium nasatum
CCAGTTGCTTGCTCACTGTAGGGGCGTTGTCCGCCACTATATGGAGTATGCTTCGCCCATCTGTGGTGGTTCCACTCATACAGTTCTCCTAGAGAAGGTGGAGTCTAAGGCTTTTCGTCTCATCAACTCTCATGCTCTTACTGACTCTCTCCAATCTCTTCCTGCCCGTAGAATTGTTGCGTCACTCTCTCTTTACTATCGCTATTACAATGGACACTACTCTTCTGAACTCTCTCGTCACATACCTCCTCCATTGAGAAGAGCTAGTGCGACTCGACTTTCTACAGTCTCATCTTTTCTCTGAACAACTCTCCGACCCCAGACTTAACCGCTATGCTCAATCTTACATATACTCTACTGGTAAATTCTGGAACACACTCCCTTTATCTGTTTTCCTAACTTCCTTTGACTTGCATACTTTCAAACGCCGTGTATCTGGACACGTCGGCCTCCATCGACCAGGATAGATATTTTCCAACTCAGGTGGAATTTGGTAGGCCTCTGGCCTTTGACCACCGGAATATATATATATATATATATATATATATATATATATATATATATATATATATATATATATATATATATATATATATATATATATATATATATATATATATATATATATATACTTCTTAAAGCATTAACGATGATTGTCTGTGCGCTGTTTTCCATTGCTAGTCCTCGAGTTTTACATTCTCAGGAGAGATTTCCATTCTGTCAATTGGATAAACATAATCTTTAATTTTTTTTTAACTTTTTTTTTATTTTTTATCTCCCACACTTATTTTTATTTTTTTAAAAATAAAATTTTATATATTATATATATATATATATATATATATATATATATATATATATATATATATATATATATATATATATATATATATATATATATATATATATATATATATATATATATATATATATATAATATCGAAACCATTGAGGAGAGCGTCACAAGTTTTTCTGCTTCGATCACTATAACCCCTAATGGGGTTACAATGGGATTCGGCTGGGTGCTCTTGGGTTGCAGGGGCAACCAACTAAAGTCAAGCAACACCAACATGGACACAAAAGCTGTTGACTAAATTAGCAATATAAGACGGAAAAAAAATTTTTTTCTTATATATATATATATATATATATATATATATATATATATATATATATATATATATATATATATATATATATATATATATATATATATATATATATATATATATATATATATATAGAGAGAGAGAGAGAGAGAGAGAGAGAGATATGAAACATACTATTTCTGAAGGTAAGAAATTATCACTAGAACCGCCTTCACAGATTGAAACAGACGCAGGACACAATTCATTCTGTTCCATTTGTTTGTTGCAACGAGCCATGTCTGCCTTCATCGGAATAAGGTACTGTCGTCTTCTCATTCGGAGTCCTTTTCCGCATAAAAGAGAACAATCAGAAAATTCAGACCATTCTGTGGTCGCGCACTCAGCTGCAATAATAATAATAATAAAAATAATAATAAAAATAATAGTAATAATAATAATACTAATAATAATAATAATAATAATAATTGCTTGAAATTGTCAAAGGGCGAGGAGACGATCACAATATTCCTTCACAGTAAAAAAAAAAAAAATTAAAAAAAAAAAATAAAATAATGAGATAAACATGGATTTCTACAAAAAAATAATGAGATAAACATGGATTTCTACAAAAACTTTTTCTTAGATAAACCCTGGCTTAAGCCGTAACTAGTTCAAAGTTTTAATTAAAAACTAGGTATGAATATTTGCGACTAATTTATATCGTGACTTCTCGTTCCTATTTTCTTAATTGGTGCAACTTTACAGCATTTATTTCGTATATGCGGTTAAACCGCATTTATTTCACAAGTGCTGCTAAACCGCTTGCGTAGATACCTTTCAAATAAAATAATATTTTACCACTATTCATTGTAATTAAACCACGCCACACACAAAACTTTATTAAGATAAAGCACAGATCAAAAAAGGCCAAAATGTCACAAAAATAACAACACGAGAAAAAATTAGAAAAGTAAACCATGTTAAGGGCCGACATGAATAGGCATATATTGTTTGAGAAAATGTTTAAAAGTAAAGTCGGAATATAGAGGAAGGAATCTATCTATTTTTATAAATTCAACAAGTTTTTCCTTTTATATATATATATATATATATATATATATATATATATATATATATATATATATATATATATATATATATATATATATATATATATATATATATATATATATATATATATATATATATCACTGCTGATGAGTATTTGAACCCCGGCCTCTGAGATGGTATGTCATTGTGCTAACCACTACACCACCGATGGTACAAAAAGGAATCCGCCAGAACTGCTCCTGACGTATCGCCAAGGTAGACAGTCCCGGAGGAATCCTTCGACCACACTCGGGTGTAGGGTTAGCAGGCCAAGACTCTATCCTCGTAAACCGCAGGTATTTATGTTATTCTGTAATTGCCACAAGGGTTCGAAACCATTCCCACTGGTGGTCAAAAATATACATGATTGGACTGTTTTGGAGCAGGGTTTCCCTACCCAAAATTCAAATAATCTATGTAACTTATCAACTTGATTAGAAATAACATATATATAACTCAATTCCCAGGCTAAGAACCACACTCCTCGAATAGGGCTCTGCCCGTGAGTGACGGTGATAACTTAAAAAATAAAAAACGAAATATATTATATATATATATATATATATATATATATATATATATATATATATATATATATATATATATATATTATATATATATATATATATATATATATATATATATATATATATATGAACATTTTAAGTCACCTAAGTACAGCTCTTAAATTTAATTCAATGGTGGTGTCATGTATGATGGTTCAAAACTAATTTCGATTATTAAAAGGTTACTGGAAGGTCTCTCCTCAATGGAGGAAGATATGAGACTGAAAGATCTGATGCTCTGTACCAATCTTTTCGAAACAAGAAAAATTTTACAAAAATCTTTAAATCAGAAAAATGTGATAAAAATTCTGCTAAAAACTTTTGCTAAAGAAGAATTTTTAGTTTTGTTGATATAACCATTACAAATAACATTAAATTTTTGTAGTTTTTCAGAAACTGGAAGGAAAAAAATTCTTTTTTTAAATTTGACGCAAGAAAACTTTTTTGATAGCGTTTTTTATTTAATTTTATTTTCTTTTTATTTTAGTTTACATATATCAAATATTTTTTATTTATTTATTTATTTATTTTTTTGCTTTTAAATAATTCTTTTGATATTTCTGAAAGAGCGAATGAGTTTTCATTCATAATAGTCGTTCGTGTGCGAGTTAATCTTTATAAATTAAACTTCAAACAAATCAAACAAAAGTGGAAAGTGATTTTTTTTATCATTTTTATAGTTTATATAATTATAATATTTAATATATATATTATATATATATATATATATATATATATATATATATATATATATATATATATATATATATATATATATATATATATATATATATATATATATATATATATATATATATATACCGGTAAAAGTATATGAATAAATTTCCGTTCTCGGACTATGGGCTCTCAATGAATGTAATCACAGCATATTGTAGGGAGGGCAAAGCTCTTCATGCGCTTTGAATATTAATATGGAATATATATATATATATATATATATATATATATATATATATATATATATATATATATATATATATATATATATATATATATATATATATATATATATATATATATATATATATATATATATATATATATATATATATATATATATATATATATATATCTAAAATTCCTTTTACAGCTCTCAGGTTTGAACAACATTCTTTTTTTTCCGATTTGTAGTTCAAAATGCAAACTCATCAATTTAGATTGATGAGTTTGCATTTTGAATCTGAGAAAATATTTAAAGCTTTATCATAACTTCCATCCTCATTTATCTCCCTCTTAAGGAATAATTTAAGGTGTGTTCTGCAAAAGCATTATTTGAACTTCTAACCCCAGGGTTTCAAACCTTTTTTTTGCTTGTGGACCCCTGAGTCCTAACTTTACGTATGTGGACCCCCTGAGTTCTAACTTTACGCATGTGGATCCAATGAGTAATAACTTTAGGTATTTGGACCCCTCCCCCATATACCTATATAGCTAAGGCTTGGCTCATATACACCCCCGAAATAAAAATTTTCCATTGAAGACTCCCTCAAAACTTCTGTAGTCCCTTGGGGGATCCATGTGGTTCTCTGGGGGTCCATGTGGATCCTGGTTGGGAAACGCTGTTCTAACTTGACAATAGTTTAAACGAATTATTTTGTGAAATATTTAATCTTTGAAAATTTTTTTGCCATATAACAATTTCTGCTTTCTAAAAATTATATATATATATATATATATATATATATATATATATATATATATATATATATATATATATATATATATATATATATATATATATATATATATATATATATATATATATATATATATATATATATATATATATATATATATAGCATTAGTATGCAGCGGTCATAAGTACAATACTTTTAATTGGTGGTGAGCTTTTGTCTAATAGAAATTACAAAACAATTATTTAATTTATACAACGAACGATTTGGAATAATAAAAAAAAAAAACCTTGTTGTTGTTTATTAATCAATTTTAATTTTAAACAATACATTCATGCACTTGTACACATACATACAAACGCGCACAAACTCCTTCACTCACAGACCACACACACACGCACACTCTCTCACTCACAGACACACACATACGCACTCGCGCGAACGCACGCACTCACGCACACACACACAAATATTTCGAATATAATGATATAAATTGCATAACTCTCAGAGCTTTGCTTTAAGAATAGTCGATCATGTCATTCAGAATTCATAAGCGTAGTTATGATTTTGTTGACAAGGGA
>SEYY01013159.1:87500-90000 GCA_009176605.1 Armadillidium nasatum
TAAAACTGATCCAAATTCCAAACAATAAGAAAATTTACAATTAAAAATCTAAGGAAAACTGAACCCACGTTTACCAAAAAAAATAAAATAAAAATAAAAAAATAAAAAAATTAAAAAAAATAAGTAAAAATAAATAAATAAAAAAAATATTTTTCGAGTCAAAATTTATTGAGGATTAAACTAACTGCAAAAGTAAAGAAATAAAAATAATGAAATCATTCAATGTTTCAAATATTTTACAGAGATTCCATCAGATATCTTTAAAAGAGATCGTTACAAAATGAAAACCATAAATTTATTTTCAAAGTTACACATAAACAAGCACATACACAATATATATATATATATATATATATATATATATATATATATATATATATATATATATATATATATATATATATATATATATATATATATATATATATATATATATATATATATATATATATATATATATATATATATATATATATATATATATATATATATATATATATATATATATATATATATATATATATATATATATATATATATATATATATATATATATATATATATATATAAGGAGAACGCAGTGCCGTCCGAAGCAATGCAAGTACCAACCTCCCACTGGGCATAACCAGCGGAGTGATAGGATAGGCAGACCATTCCGTTTCACATCGTTGCCCTTTGATTTGTTTCTTTTCGCGTTTCAGCTTCTCCTGAGGGTCTCTAGTGTATCCTAATCTCATACTGGAGTGTCAATGCTTCCACTATTCCCTCCCCTCCTCTCTTCACATGATCCGACAAATTTACAAGACATTACTCTTGCATTACATTTTTAAATAAAAAAAATGTCGAAACATGAAGCAAGACGGCTTTTATCTAGTTCTTATGATCCAAGAAGTGAACTCGCCTACCACTTTTGCTACTGAACCATGAGCAACTCCCTACCCGTATCTCTGACAGTCTTTGTGATAAACCTAACATAATTGATCTTTTTTTAACCACTTATCCTTCTCCTTATTCTGTTAAATTCTATCATCCTCTGGGTTCATCTTATCTCTGTATCTTGCTCTGTCTCTTCAAGTCATCCGCAAGAAAGGCCCAGGCCTTCGGCGAGGAGATGTCTGTGGCACTTCGGTGCCGATTACTGGTCTGATGTGCCGTTGTACTTCTCTGATGTGCAGAGCGCATAACCGAGGTGGTTCTCTTAGGCATGGAGGCGTATATTCCACATACTTTCCCTTCTACTAAATCTAACAAACCTTGGTTTAACTCTACTCGTTCTCGTGCTATTCACCACAGGGATGCTGACTTCAAACTTTCGAAAATCATTCAACTTATATTTCATTCCAGAATAGTGCAAAATCTATTTTTCGTAACACCAAAAACTAATTTCTCCGTCGAAAATACAATGATCTTTCTGGTTCCTTCTTCTCACAATTTTTCAGGCATTTTGCAAAAAATGGAAACTCTAACTTTGCTTCTCCCTCTTTAACTCCTCTTGTATCTTCTGACGGCACAACTGCAGCCTTATCTTCTACTAAAGCTAAGCTATTCGCTCAAACTTTTGCCTCTAATTCCACCTTATACGATTTCGGATCTATGCCTCCGTCAAACCCATCCAACTCATTTATGCCACATATTATAATTTCTTCTAAAGACGTCATTTCTGTCTCTCTCTCTGAGCTTAACACTAAGAAGGCGTACAATTCTAATGGTATCCCTCCTGAGGCTCTCAAAACTTGTGCTTCTATGCTTGCTTCCTGCTTTGGTAAACTATTTTGCCTCTGCCTTTCTACTTCGACCTTCCTTTATTGCTGGAAGCGCGAGCTCATTCATCCTGTGCAGAAAAAGGGGGGCTCTTCTTAACTCTCTAATTATCGTCCTATTTCTTTAATCTCCGTTCTTTCTAAAGTTTTCGAATATATTCTTAACAGAAAGATTTGGAAACATCTCAATTATTTTAATCTTATCTCTGATCGCCAGTATGATTTCCGTAAAGAATCCTCTACTGGTGATCTTCCTTCCCTTCTTTCTAACTCTTGGTCCTCTACTCTTCGGCATTTCGATGAATCTTTCACAGTCGCGCTAGACATATTGAGAGTCTTCAAAAAGAGTCTCGCACTAAGCTTTGACTTCAAAACTTCCATCTTTCGAAATTTGTCCTTGGCTCTGATTTCCTTTCCTGTCATTCTATAGCAGCTATTGTAGACGCCACCGTTCTTTCTTTAAACTTATTAATAGTTGTGTTCCTCAGGTGGTGTTGCGTCTCTCTTTATACTTTCGCTATTACAACGGACACTGCTGTTCTGAACTCTCCCGTAGCACACCTCCTCCACTAGAAGTGCTCGTGCAATACGAAATTTTATAGTCTCATCCTTTCTCTGTTCAACTATCTGACCCCAGACTTAACCGCTTTGCTCAATCTTTCATGTACTCTACTGGTAAAGTCTGGAACACACTCCCGTTATCTATTTTTCCTGATTTCTTTGACTTACATACCTTCAAA
>SEYY01013159.1:95000-100000 GCA_009176605.1 Armadillidium nasatum
TATATTTATCAAAAAATTGGAGTTTTGTTATTGCATTTTTAATAAACATTAGTCCGGAAGGAACCGGTAATATTTTTTGTCAGTTAAAAAACTCCGGCACCGTCTCCGGAAACCATTAATCTATAGAAAGAAAAAAATCGTTTTGTTTTCAAAATTTCTAGAAATGATTTTTTATTTATTGTATTTTTTTTTTTTTTTTTTGGGGGGGGGCAAGTTTGTATCGAAAGTTTTGAACATGTTCAGCGCTTGAGCGAAACATTCATTGTAATAATACCAGTAATATATATATATATATATATATATATATATATATATATATATATATATATATATATATATATATATATATATATATATATATATATATATATATATATATATATATATATATATATATATATAATATATATAATATATATATATATATAATATAAATATATATATAATATATTTATATATTAAATTTTTAAAAGTTAAAATTTATTTATATAAAAAAATAAATTTATATATATATATATATATATATATATATATATATATATATATATATATATATATATATATATATATATATATATATATATATATATATATATATATATATATATATATATATATATATATATATATATATATATATATATATATTATACGACAAACTAACTAAGGAGTGAAGTAAAATAACAATGAATTAATATGAATTGAAATTAAAGGAAAAAAAAAAAAAACATTAAAAACATGAATAAAAAAAAGTAAAAAAGTCAAACACTCTCTGGCATAACCCTTTCGGTTGTCTCCCTTCATACACGAGGGACCTCCATCCATTTATTTTGTTTTCAACCAAAAAATTTTGAGAAATACTTTAAAATGCTTTAACACAAATGAGGCACGGTTCACCAAACTCAGTCTTTTTCATGTTTCTTTTCTTTCAAGCTCGTACAATTTATTTTGAAAAACATGATTTATATATATATATATATATATATATATATATATATATATATATATATATATATATATATATATATATATATATATATATATATATATATATATATATATATATATTATATATGACTCATTGTCTTAAATCTTATCTTGTAAGGCAAAAAATAAATTCACATTTGCGTTACCCACACCCACACCCACACCCACACCCACACACACACACTATATATATATATATATATTAGTGATGGCATCCGCATCCGCATGCGCGGATGCGGAACATCCGCACAAAAATCAACATCCGCATCCGCATCCGCATCTGCATTTTCGAAAATTCAACATCCGCATCCGCATATGCATCCGCACTTTCGGAAATTCAACATCCGCATCCGCATCCGCACTTTCAAAAATTCAACATCCGCAACGCAATCCGCATCCATTAATTCCAAAATTCGACATCCGCATCCGCATCCGCAAATCCGCAAATTAGAAATATGACATCCGATCCATCACTAATATATATATATATATATATATATATATATATATATATATATATATATATATATATATATATATATATATATATATATATATATATATATATATATATATATATATATATATATATATATATATATATATATATATATATGCGAATTGTAGATCAAGAGTGAGGGTGAAGAGAGAACTATCGGATTGGTTTAGCATAGGAGTGGGATTGAGACAGGGGTGTTGTAATATCTCCATGTTATTTAATCTATTGATGAATGGTTTACTTAGAAAAATGGAGAGAGAAGGGAAGAGTATTACGTTGAGAAATATGGAGGGTGAATGTGAAGTGAATGTTTTACTTTTTGCAGATGATGCGGCATGTGTTGGTGGCAGAATCTGGAGAAAAGATGAGAATACTTGTGAGAGAGTTTGAAGGGAAATGTGCAAACACGAGATTGAAATTCAATCCAGCGAAGAATAAAGTTATGAGGATTGGAGGTGGGGATGAGGAAATGTGGAGGGAGGAATTGGTTTGTAGAAGTGTGAGAATGGAAACTTGAGGAGGTGAATGAATTCAAATATCTAGTAATGTTGGGTGGAAGGTAAGGGTGGGACGGAAAAAGGAATAAAGAACAGAGTGGTAGAAGGAATGAAAGTATTGGGGGGCCTAAGAAAAGTATGGAAGAAAGGAAAAATTTCGAAAGAAATAAAGATAAGAATGTTTGAATGTATGTGTTCACCTTCTGTATTGTATGTGTGTGAAACATAGACGATAAGTACTCGGTCGAGAAAAAGTTTCAATGTCTTTGAGATGAAAGATTTGAGAGCGATATATAAATTAAGAAGGATTGATAGGATTAGAAATGAAAGAATAAGGGAGATGTGTAAATGGAAGAAGGGTGTAATTGATAGAGAGGAGGAGGATGTGCTAAAATGGTTTGGAGATATGTGAAGAATGAAAGAGAGCAGAATGGTTGGCAAGGTACGTAGATCCGATGTAGATAGGGGAAGGGTAGGGGGAGGGGAAGGCCGAAGTGGAGATGGATGGATGGAGTGAGAGTGATTTTGATGGAAGGAATTTGAGTTTAGACGAGGGTAGAAGATTTGTGGAGACAGAGATGGAGGGAGGTGGTGAAAGCGTTGAAAGGTAAGAATAGTTATGTTTGTAAGGGAATTGTGGCTGGCACCACCTCACGAAAATGGGAAAGGCGATAGTGAAATATATATATATATATATATATATATATATATATATATATATATATATATATATATATATATATATATATATATATATATATATATATATATATATATATATATATATATAATTAATCGCATCCGCATCCGCATCCGCATCCTCATCAAAATTAACATCCGCATCCGCATCCGCATGATCAAAATTAAACATATTTCGCATTTTCGAAAATTCAAAATCCGCATCCGCATCTTTCGAAAATTCAACATCCGCATCCGCATCCGCACTTTCGAAAATTCAACATCCGCATCCGCATCCGCATTTCGAAAATTCAACATCCGCAAAATTAGCATCCGAACTTCTCCAAAATTCAACATCCGCATCCGCATCCGCATAATCCACATTCCGCATCCGCATCCGCAAATTGGAAAATATGACATCCGATCCATCACCTATATATATATATATATATATATATATATATATATATATATATATATATATATATATATATATATATATATATATATATAATATATAATATATATAATATATATATATATATATATATATAAGAAATGAATTTGATTCTGTGTTATGAGTGTAATTAAAAATAAATATGCCTATTAGAAACTTCAATCTGGAATAAGTGTTTGACAAATAATGTTCTCGTAAAGTGAAAGAAATTCTTTCAAGATATTTCGAATGTCAAACAATCTTCCTGTAATTATTATTATTATTCTCAATTATTATTATTATTATTATATTATTATTATTATTATTATTATTATTAATACTATTACTTTAAATCTTATATATATTTATATAATTATATATATATATATATATATATATATATATATATATATATATATATATATATATATATATATATATATATATATATATATATATATATATATATATATATATATATATATATATATTATAATAATATAATATATTATATATATATATATATATATATATATATATATATATATTATATATATATATATATATATAATATATATATATATATATATATATATATATATATATATATATATATATATATATATATATATATATATATATATATATATATATATATATATATATATATATATAGGTAAGCATATTTTATATAGATCAAAAGATAGTCTATATAAATTTTCCACATACGGACACAAAAGGACATAAGTCCCTAACAGTTTTAGAGTACACATTAATCCTTGAGAAAAGAAAAAAAAAAGAAATTTTTTTAAGTGAATGTTATCTTTTAATCTGACTGATAAAAGAGTAATAGAATGTCCAATTTTTTTAAGACCAGAGAAAATAACAAAATGATCCTGTTACAGGAAAACATTCTCGTATTTTGATGAAAATTTTTATTTTATTTTACTGAAAAAGGGTTTTTGGAATGAGAAACTTTAGTTCTTTTTTTTCCCGTGAAAAGAGTACAAAACACTATTTCTGAGAGAACGTCTTTCGCAATTCAGTGACAGTGTCTTAAGATGTATGGGGAAATATACTATGCCTCTTCGGTTACCATAAAAAAAAAATTATATTGTCTAAATTAAATGAAGGCTTAAGGTGCGAAAATTTCATGAAATGGAAATGAAACGTGTATTAAAAGAAAAATTGAGAATATAAAAACGATTACAAATCTCTCACTTCATAGTACATAGTAAAAACCCTTGACTACGATGGTTTTGCTTCACACAATTATAATTTTCGGATTTATCAATTAAAATGTTTCTCAAAAATGAAATAAATATTGGTACGCAAAAATCAGAATTAATAATATTTTGCAATGACATCGGTATACACTGCAAAAATTATCCTTACGGATCGTTGAGACAAGTTGCAAAAATAAAGACGTGTTAGGCATAAGAAAGTCGCTTCATCGATTTATTTTCTAATAAGAAAATAACTCAAAAAATTTGTTGCGACATTTTTGCCATTTGTTCCAACGATTCGTTAGGACAATTTTTGATATTCTGCTGCATAAAAAATAAGTAACAATACTGTATAACATACTAAAACCAAAGAATATGTAATAATACTTTATAGAATGCCAAATTTCTAAAGATGTTAATTTTTGTGTGTGATTATTAAATAAGGAAAGGTAACTCACTTCATATTTGGCTTCATCACACGCGCAGCATCCATGAATAACCTCAGGAAGCATGTCGTCAGTTTCTTGAATTTCTTCACACAAATCTTTGGTCAATTCTCCATCGTCCATATACCAAATGTCACGTTGTTCAATCACTGTTGCTCTGGGGACAAAATAATACCAATAATAATAATAATAATAATAATAATAATAATAATAATAATAATAATAATAATA
>SEYY01013159.1:105000-107500 GCA_009176605.1 Armadillidium nasatum
TATATATATATATATATATATATATATATATATATATAATATATAATATATATATATATATATATATATATATATATTATATATATATATATATATATATATATATATATATATTATATATATATAAAAAAAAAAAAAAAAAAAAAAAAAAAAAAAAAAAAAAAAAAAAAAAAAAAATATATATATATATATATATATATATATATATATATATATATATATATATATATATATATATATATATATATATATATATATATATATATATATATATATATATGGTTATGAATGCTGAGAAAACGATAAGACCTTAAAATGTTTTATTGACGTTTGACACTTGCGATAATTTTATATAACAAGTTGAAAAATCTTTTAATGACGTTTGTTATTGAGGATATTATACATAGGGAGATGAAAATTTTTGTAACTCCAATTGAAAGAGAGAATCAAGAAAATATGGTAATTCCACTTTTATTTCGCTCTAATTCTCTAATCCCCCAATATTATTTTTAGAAATCAAACCCACCAAACTTCCGTTCTTAAACTTTCCTTCTTAACTGTAAATGCGACAATCTTGCAACGAATGAGAGACAAACAGACAAATGATATGTCGCATTACAATAAATATATTTACAAGAAGATTTAAGGATTGCTTAGAATAGTTAGTATTTATTTTTGTATAGTGTTAAGAGCCCCTCTGCTCCCATGTTCATGCATGATATTGGAATGTTCACAAAGTCTACATACATATTTAGATCTATGTGGATTCTTTATACAGAGAAGTGAAACTGAAAGACTTAGAAAAAAAGCAAAAGATATTTCCGATATCTAACAATTGCCGAATAAATATGGAGAAAATTTTATTCGGTCTATCTATACTCAAAATTTAGATAGGAGGAAGGCTTGTAGAAATATCAAACTAACTCTAATTGTTTATGTACTAAACAACTACAGGTCTACCTGCTCCATACATATATATATATATATATATATATATATATATATATATATATATATATATATATATATATATATATATATATATATATATATATATATATATATATATATATATATATTATATATATTACAATAATAATAATAATAATATTTACAATAATGAATACACGAAGTTGCACATAAGCATGCAATTATACTTAGCACAAAAAAAAATAAATAAATAAATAAGAAATAAAAATAAATGATTGAAATATAATTAAAAAAATTCAACTTTATAAAAAAAAAAAATGCAAAACAAAGAATACACGAAAAAAAGGGGGTACACTTGCACAAAAAAGGTTACATTCAAATAAAAAAACTGATCGAAAAGCGATAGCCTCAACCCTTTAAAATGTAACTACCGATGCCCCTACTTTTACAGAAGAACCCAGGCGGCGTTTTCCCTCATGCAATTTTCGTGCAACGCTGTCATGATTGCAACAAAATTCCCCAATGATGTCATCTTATACTAAGGAATGTGAGAAAAAGTGAACTTTCAATTCGACTGGTACAAAACTACTCTCTCCTTGAAATAGTACTCTTCGGACTGCAGTGTATCAATAATAGTAATAATAATAATAATAATAAAAATAATAATAATAATAATAATAATAATAATAATAATAATAAATAATAATAATTTCTCAAACTTATCAAAACTTTATTATAGTACATTTACAGGTTTTCAATTTTACAATAAGTCTTATAATACTAAACACAATAATAATAATAATAATAATAATAATAATAATAATAATAATAATAATAATAATATTGAAAATAAATAATATATAAATATATGTCGTCGCTCTTCATAAGTTTTAGTTAAAATATATTTCGAAGTTTTCACTGTAACTGTGTAACAGTTGAAGCTAAGCCATTGGGATTTTCTTTTCATTTACCGAAGGAATATATGAAGTAAATTAATAAAAAATAATATTCATCCTTTTTAGCTTCCATTCCTCGTCCCCGTCCCCTCACAAAGAAAAAAATAAAATATATAATAAAAATAATAAAAAAACAGTGACAAATATTAAATATATTAAATTTATAATAAAATTAGTAATAAAAATAAAAAAGCGAAGATATATTCTGAAAATTGTGCAGTTCTTTTTATATCTTTTTTTATGAAAAATAAATAAATTTTATTCAAAATTATAAAAAATAAAAAATAATTCTACATTGGTTTTTAAAGTAGGCGTTGCAACAAAAAAGTATGAAAATAAAAATCTAAATATATTCCAATTAGGAAAGAATAAAATTAATTAATTCAATTTTATTGTTTCCATCTTCGCAATTCTCAATTTTAATAACGTTTACTCAAGAAATAAATAATTAAATTATAAATTCAGTCTTGACAATCAGGAGCAAAATCTAAAATTGGCAAACAATTTGCAATTTTAGAAACGATTTTGCTTTCGTCAATTCTGTCAACGAAGTTCTTAACATTAATATTTATATTGTTGTCAAAGTCTGTCTGTCAATGCTTTTAGCGACTCAG
>SEYY01013159.1:112500-117500 GCA_009176605.1 Armadillidium nasatum
GAATGAGGCTTTTTTTGTCTTTCTCTCTAATGAAATTCATTAAGATGTCAAACTTTTTTAAGCTCAAAACATTAATTAATTAATCAACTGAAAAAGTTTCGAATAATTTTTTTTATTTTCTTTTAAAAACTTTTGAATTAATTTTAACGTCAATATTTAATAAGTGAATACATTATAATTGGTTCTTAATTACTTTATCTATTTGATTATTATTATTATTATTATTATTATTATTATTATTACTATTATTATATTTTTCATTATTATTACTATTATTATATTTTCATTATTATTACTATTATTTTTATCATAATTATATTTATTATTATTATTATATAATTATTATTATATTTATTATTATTATTATTATCATTATTATTATACTTATTATTATTACTATTATTATTATTATTACATATTTTTTACTATTATTTTTATAAATAAATTTTTTTATTATTATTACTATTATGGCTATAAATAAATTTTATTATTATGATTATTATTTTTGTTATTATTACAGGAAAAGATATTAGTGAAAGGCGGATCTATTGGCAATAACAAAGAAAGTTATATAAGATTGTGGTCAGAGTTGACAATAGAATGAAAAATTGTGTATATATGTGGCAGAATTGCTTTTTATTATTATTATATATATATATAATATATATATATATATATATATATATATATATATATATATATATATATATATATATATATATATATATATATATATATATATATATATATATATTTTATAAGTTTGAACTTAATTTTAATTAGCATTCAAATAAGAATAAAAAAAAAAAAAAGTTTATTTTTTTTTGAAAACGTGAAGTCATTGTAATAATAAACTCAGATAAGGAAGACGTTTGGAGATAGTCAAGCTCTGAATTCGACTGTTTTTAAAATTATCCCGACTCAAAAGATAATAGTTCTTCAAAATATAACTCCTAAAAAAATCGCCTCAAAAGGTAATCGAAGAGAGAAATTTTAATCGGTTGTTGTTTTTTTTCTTTTTTTCTTTTTTAAAGACATTTTTTTTAAAAAGACATTTCATGTTGAAAAAACGATCCTCAAAAAATAAAAACTGATTTGAAATAACAGCTAAGCTTGGCTGAATTTAAAATATTAATTCATTTTCTTCAAGAAATTATTTTTAAATTGGAAAAATTATCCTTCTATAAATCTGACATCGTGAAAATCGATTCATATAAAAGTGAAATCTGCAAAAATTTGAGAAGTCTGAATCAAAACTTGAAGATGTTATCTTGTGAAAATCAAATAATTTGCAAACGAAAATTCCTATATATAAATTTAATTTCGTTTATTATTTTTAACGAGTTATATATAATATTCAAATTTTAATTTTGTCCGATTTCTTAATAAAACTCTTTAAAATTTACTCTAAATGTTTGGATTTCCGATTACTGAAATCCGTCAATTCCTGTTTCCAGTTCATGAATAGTGCAACTTTTAAACTCGACTTTGATACCGGTTCCGATCCACTAAAATGTATCGATTATTAGACTCTTGGTTCCTATTTCTCAATCCTATTATATTTCGGAATTCCACGCACGGATTTAGATTCCCCTTCCTCAGTCCTCTTTAAATCAAAGTAAGGAGTGAGGACACTTTTAAATTAGTCCATATATATATATATATATATATATATATATATATATATATATATATATATATATATATATATATATATATATATATATATATATATATAATATATATATATATATATATATATATATATATATCACACCGTACACTGGGGTCAGTCCTCTTTTCGTAAACTTACTTTTGATTGTTTCTGTTTTACTATTATTTATAATTTTTAAGTTAATAAATAATTTATTTTAATATATATATCAAACAAATAACTATTAAACCATATTTTTAATAAATATTTTAAGAAAAATTTAAAAATTTACAAAAATCAAAATACTAGACATTTTCAACTTCATAAATTTTAGTCATTAAAAAATCAATTAATTTACTAATATTTTACAAAATTAAATGTATAAATAAAATCTATTAAAAGCTTTTTTAAATGCATTAATATAAATCAGTGTGAGAAATCAAAACAAATTTCATCTGCTAAGCGTATTTTCACTTTTTTTTAAAAGAGTGAAAATCTGCTACAGTAAAAGTGACGTCATAGTGACAATACCGTAATTTATAGAAAACAAACTTAACATAAATCAGCCTCGGGGCGTCTCCGATAAAAGAACAATATAAAATGCAATATAAGTGAAGCTCCAAAAGTTACATTAAAAATAGTCTTTTTTATCGATTTTTTCAGAAATCGATTATTTTATTCAATATTAAATTTTAATTTAAATTCAAATTATTGCTAAAATTATTATAATTAAATTAAGTTATAGTTTCTTCGAACAAAAAAAAAAATAATTCCCAAGCTTAAAATTGTATTAAAAGGAAAAAATTTAAAAAAGCAGGCTTTAAAGAAAAACCAAACGTCATATTTCTTAAAAAACTGTATATATATATATATATATATATATATATATATATATATATATATATATATATATATATATATATATATATATATATATATATATATATATATATATATATATATATATATATATATATATATATATATATATATATATATATATATATATATATATATATAAGAGTGAAATATGTCAAACTAATAAGGTCTAACAAATCTAACTTGCAAAGCGACCGTTAGACAATGTACTAGAAAACACCGTTTGTGGTGTGGTTCAATGGTGAATCTTCACTTGAATGTAAACAGTGATGCAGTTAGAGAAAGGGCTCCAAAAATATTGAATTTTTATTATTACTAATTACACTCTGCATTTTATTTAACTTTGGTTAGCTTCGGTAAATTAGAAGCATGCCATCGGACGGAATATGAGCCCAATAAATGATATGTCACAAACACCTTTTTTACTCTCTCTAGTCATATATATATATATATATATATATATATATATATATATATATATATATATATATATATATATATATATATATATATATATATATATATATATATATATATATATATATATATATATATCAGAGGCGTGCATCCAGCGTATGCTAAGTAAGCGTCACTTACCCTACTGCAACTGATAGCACCTGATGCAAATAACATCATTCTTTATGTTTAATTTACAGATTCGAGTTTTTTAAATGTAAAAATGAGATGCATAACAGAGTTTTATAAGTGATCACCTTGAACTTCATAAAAAGGACTCGATTTTACTCGGGAGCGCATGCGTGAAAAGTCTTAGCTTTTTTGCCAGAAATCCACGTAGTCATATATATATATATATATATATATATATATATATATATATATATATATATATATATATATATATATATATATATATATATATATATATATATATATATATATATATATATATATATATATATATATATATATATATATATATATATAAAATGTTTTCTTTGGTGTTGGTTAGATTATTTATTAACAATGGATGATTTGTTTTGCTTTTTTTAAAATTTTTGAAGCGTCCTTTTCGTCTCCACAATTTTCAAGAAAAATTGAACTTAATACAAAGTGGCAGACCATGCCTACATTGCTAAATCTTTAAGCACCTCACAAATACAAAGGACAGAAATATGTTCGCATTTACAAGCAACTCAATATGAGAAAACCGAGTGGCTTGCAAGAAGCGTTAAATTAATTAGACTAATTGCTAAAGATGAAACAGTTTGGTCCAAAATTGGTTATGGTATTCTGAATAATCTGCAAAATGTCATTAATAAACTGGGAAAGTTACAGTCACATATTTTTAGTGATTTACAATTGAAAACATTTGTGTCATACAGATATATAACTAAATTCACAGCTTCTTGCCAGTGTGTGACAACACAATGAGATGGTTCTTAAAAACTGAGAAATATTAAAGAGATTTATCGATATGGTCTGCTCTTTAGCCATACATGAATTACCATTTCGAGGACAATGTAAATAACAAGATTCAGTTAATAAAGGCGTATATTTAGGTGCACTTAACTACCTAACAAAATATGACACTCCTCTCAGAATTCATCTACAAAATTCATTCACGTTTTGTTAAACTTCGAATCACATACAAAATGATTTGATTCTTTCAGTATAGCTGATGTTGTAATAGACAAAATAAAACAAAAAGTTTCAGAAACCCCTTCTGTGGCGATCATGTTAGTCTAAATCTTAGGATATTTAGTACTGCAGTAAAAAATTTGAAGAAACGAAGTCTCGTATCCAGAATCTCAAGAAAATATGGGATTCCGTGTTAGATGAAATTCTAGATTATAATAATGATATAGATGGAACTCCCTCCAAGTATAACACGTCGCACAGAACTACTTGAGGTTTCAAAAAAGGTCTTATTCAACGAAATCATTGATATGACGGTCGTACAGATTGATGAAAGAATTTCTTCATTGAATAATTTGAACTTTATGTTTATACAAAATTCTCGGAAATTTACTGAATAGAAGATTAATTTCCCTGTTTCTACATTTAATATTCTAAAGGACATTCATTCAAACATATTTGATTTCGTCAGACTAGAAAATGAACTCATTGGATTTTATTCCTATGAAGAATTTGCAAGACAATATCCATCCATATGAAAGAATGAATGAGATATATTACTAAAGAAAATAAGCTTCAAACGGCACTTTCAAGTGTACAAACTGGGATAGCTTATAATCACTATCGCTAGTACTACAGCCTCTGTAGAAGGAAGTTTCTCTACTCTCAGATTCAAACCTTTAAAAGATCAAAACAAGGCCAAGATCGACTTGATATTTAGCAGTCTCTTTCCTTTGAAAAGTATCTCAAATAAATTAATGCAGACAGTTTCATTTTTTGAAAATGTAATTAACAAATTTACAAAGAAAGAAATTAGAATGGACTTTACTTTCCAATAATATGCAATGTCTATCTCTTTTTCCACAGTTAA
>SEYY01013159.1:122500-125000 GCA_009176605.1 Armadillidium nasatum
ATATATATATATATATATATATATATGTAGGCACCCACCTGTCGTAGTTGCTTTTCGACAAATGTGTCGGACAAATAAGTTTCGTATAAAGTGGATGAATTCGTTGAATTCGACACTCTACATTCTCTAACGATTTTAACGAAAATTCGACCAAAATGAACAAGAAACATGTTAAAAAATTCTCCATTGCTATATTTCAAATAACTAAAATAAGTTTACACAATAATAATAATAATAATAATAATAATAATAATAATAATAATAATAATAATAATAATCATAATAATAAAATAATAATAATAATAATAATAATAATAATAACAATAATAATTACAATAATAAGTAATAATAATCATGAAATATAAATATTATAATTATTTTTATTATTATCATTTTATTATTAATATTATTACTATTATTAGTAATATTAATAGTAATATTATTACTATTATTACTATCTCCCATCTAATTTAAGCACCTCCACTCCCGACAACAGCCAAATCAAATCAAATCATATATATAATATATATATATATATATATATATATATATATATATATATATATATATATATATATATATATATATATATATAATATATATATATATATATATATATATATATATATATATATATATATATAAGAAATTGGGCTTATTTCAAAATGGTACCAAACTGAGATTTGAGTTACATTTGTGTTGATTAAATGGAATCAATCGAAGCGGAAAATGCAAAGCGCAGATGAAATACTTTTATATTAAATACTATATAAGGGGTCTCTATATATATATATATATATATATATATATATATATATATATATATATATATATATATATATATATATATATATAGTGTGTGTGTGTGTGTGTGTGTGTATGTGTGTGTGTGTGTGTGTGTGTGTGTGTTAAACTGCAAAATAGAGCACATTCTTTCTTCTTCTCCTTTCTCTGAAATCATCATATGTGATTTCAATGTTCAACACCGCTAATGGCTTTCTTCTAGTTCTTATGATACAGCTGGTGAACGTACCTTCCATTTTGCTATCCAAAACGATCTTAAGCAGTTAATGCATCTCCCTACTCGTATCCCTGATCATCTTGGAGATTAATCCAACATTCTAGGCCTTTTTCTAACTTCTAATCCTTCTTCTTATACTGTTAAACTCTTTCCTCCTCTGGGTTCCTTGGATCACCTTCTTTTCTCTGTATCTTCTTCTATCTCTTCAGTCTTCCGCAGGAAGGAAAGACCCCCTTCTATTGAAAGGAAACGTTTGTGGCATTTCGGTGCAAGAAACTGGTTGGACTTGCGGTCATACTTCTTTGATTTCCTGTGGAATGATTATTGCTTCCGTGGGAAGGGTCTCTCGGAGTTGCAGAACGCACTATCGAAGTGATTCTCTCTGGCATGGAGGTGTACATTCCATTTATTTCCCTTCAACTAAACATAACATACCTTTGGTTTAACTCGGCTTGATCTCGCGCTATCCGCTGCAGGGATGCTGCCTACAGGGATTACTGTCGTCCTCAAACTCCAGAAACTCACGCAACTTATATCTCATCCCGGAATAGTGCAAAATCTATCCTCTGTAAAACTACTAAAAACTCTTTTCTCCGTAGAAAATGCAAAAATCTTCCTGGTTCCTCTTCCTCACGCTCTTTCTGGCATTTTGAAAAAAAAATGTCAACTCTAACTTTGCTTATTCCTCTTTCCCTCCTTTAGTGTCTTCCGACGGTACAACTGCTGTTTTATCTTCTTCTAAAGGTGTACTCTTCGCTCAAACTTTTGCCTCTACTTTAACTTTAGACGATTCTGGAGCAATTTCTCCTCATTCAATCGCCTCCAACTCATTTATTCCTAAAATTATAATTTCTTCTAAAGACGTCATATCTGCTCTCTCTGAGTTTTGATACTAAGAAGGCGTACGGTTCCGATGGTATTCCTCCTGTGGTTCTTCAAACTTGTGCTTCCGAGCTTGCAAAATGTCTTGGTAAACTATTTCTTCTTTGTCTCTCTACTTCAACTTCCTTCTCTTCTTGCTGGAAACGTGGGCACATTCAGCCGGTGCCGAAGAAGGTGAATCTCTCTCAATCCTCCAACTACTGTCCCATTTCTTCTTTCTAAAGTTTTTGAATATATCCTTAAAAGGAAGATTTGGAAACATCTCAATTCTTCTAATCTTATCTCTGATCGCCAGTATTTCTTTTCCGAAGAAACGCTCTATTGGTGATCTTCTTTCTCTTCTCTCTACCTCTTGCTCTTCAACTCTTCAGTATTTCGGTGAATCCTATGCGGTGGCCTTCTGGACATATCGAAAGCTTTCGATAGAGTTTGGCACAAAGCTTTGATTTCTAAACTTCCCTCTTTCGCTATCTATACTTCTAATTTCCATTCCGGTCGTTCAATAGCAGCTGTTGTAGACGGCCACCGTTCTTCCTTTAAATCTATTAATAGTGGTGCTTCTCAGGGTTCTGTCCTATCCCCAACACTTTTTCTATT
>SEYY01013159.1:147500-167500 GCA_009176605.1 Armadillidium nasatum
TTTCAAAAGCGAAAAACACACGTATCTCTTATAAGAAAGTAGCTCCACCAAATTTATTTTCTTTAAAAAAAATAAATAAAAATAAAAATAAATAAAATAAAAATTTAACATTTTTATAATTTTGAAATATTATAGAGTGATCAATCACGAAATTCTGAATAAAAACATGCTTACATATAAAAGTGTTATTATTATAATTTTTAAATAAAAGTGGTCATGTAGCCAGGTCCGTGGAGCAGGGTTGTCTTCCCCACCCCCAACTCAACTTCAAAATTTTCAAAATTGCCAATAATTTTATAGAAAAACAAATTTGTACCACTCAAACATTTAGGCTCTCACTCCGACTCTACCCTAAACCTTGTAGCTCCTCGGCTTCAGCTTCTTAGTCTTTTATGTAGCAAAACTTGTCATCTTAATTAATATATAAAAATATGAGAGAAACCTTGGCCCTTCAAATAACAAACTACCTTCAACTCAATACTTTTAATATTTACCTCAGATATGAAAAGTAAGCCAATACAAAAAATAAGTTTAATAGTTAAGTTTAAAGTAAAGTCAAAATAATTAATTAATGAATTAAAGTTAATAATTAAAATAAAAATAAAAATTAATAATTCCAAAAAAACTTTAATCGTGAATGAGAAACTCCGCATAACTAATGTAGTAATCGATAACATTGGATTAATATATTTTAAAATAACAACAATAAGTTCATTCATTCGAAAACGGTCATTTACAAGAACTTCTTAAATATTCAGCAATCTAAATGACCACAGTTACAAACTATTACTATGTGTGTGTGCATTAGTTACCTATCGTAACATTGCAAAAATTGTCCTAACGAATCGTTGAAGATCTTGAAGATTCTTCCCTCAAAACTTTAAATTCGGATTAACAATCTTTAAATCCGGATTTAACAATCTTTAAGCTCGCTGCACACAATATACAATCTTAAATTTAAATCTTTAATTTTCACTGCAATTACAGTTAACCAATTTGGGTCGATCCCGTGAGGAAAATAGACTTCAGATCAGTTTGTCCCTACATTATAAATTAATAACTATTGTAAACCTTCCTACTTACATCTATTTCTGCAAAAATTATTATGTACCATTTGTGTTAAGTAATTTCTGATAGATAATTAGTTTTTATTAGTAAAGAAAATGTAAATTATCCTTTTTTAATTTATATTCCAATAATCTAATGATGTGGCAAATAAAGTTTTTTAAATACTTTAATTAGAGCATCCTTTTTATCTTTTCTGCCTATGGCCTTCCTGACATTTTATATATATATATATATATATATATATATATATATATATATATATATATATATATATATATATATATATATATATATATATATATATATATATATATATATATATATATATATATATATATATATATATATATATATATATATATATATATATATATATATATATATATATATATATATATATATATATATATATATATATATATATATATATATATATATATATATATATATATATATATATATATATATCTGAATAGAAAAAAAATTTAATCCAAGAAAAAAATTAGCAAATTTAAATATTTTTCCTTACTAAAATAATAACTTGAACAAAGTTAACAAAATTTAATTCTAAAAATTTTTAAGCATTTTCTTTCTAAATTTAAGTACTGGAAACTTACTAGATTTAAGCTAAAAATTATTCATGTTTTTACGAACAATATTCTTAAAACTAATAGGATTTTTTTTAGTTCTAATATTTTTGATGCTTTAAGACAAACACTTTTTCTAAATTTAAGAACTAATATTTTTTTGTTCTTTTTAGATCTTTCCTTAATTTTAATTTGTTTTTCTTCTTAATAATTTTAAAATGCATTTCTTCTTAGTCGAAGAAAACTTTTAAATTAAACTTTAAATTTTCTTTTCTTCAAATTAATATAAATCTTCTTTATATATATATATATATATATATATATATATATATATATATATATATATATATAATATATATATATATATATATATATATATATATATTATATATATATATATATATATATATATATATATATATATATAAGGCAAAAATTTTAACGTATTTTTTATTAAATCTCAAAAATAAAAATATAATTTTCATATATCGTATTATAGAAAACTGTGAAGGGAATAGCAACAATATTATATATATATATATATATATATATATATATATATATATATATATATATATATATATATATATATATATATATATATATATATATATATATTATATATATATATATTTGTTTATTCCCTTCACAGTTTTATATAATACGATTATAAAAAATTATATTTTTTATTTTGAATTAAATAAAATACGTTAAAATTTTTGCCTTTATATATATATATATATATATATATATATATATATATATATATATATATATATATATATATATATATATATATATATATATATATATATATATATATATATATATATATATATGAAAAAATTTTGACGTATTTTATTAAATCTCAAAAATAAAAATATAATTTTCATATATCGTATTATAGAAAACTGGGAAAGAATTAACAACAAAAATTCATATTAATTTTTTAAAATAACATTGTAAGCCAAGTACTGTTCATAAAATGCTTTTACTTCATAATTTTCAATAGCAAAAAAAAAAGTTGCAGTGTTCATTAAACATTATACCTATTAAATTCCCAAATACTGAGATACAACAACCCAACATAAAATCTCATCTATAACTAGTTCTTTGTACCCTTTTTTACAATTCACTATATTTGTGGGGGCCCAAGATCTATACTAGAAAACTGAGAAAAACAAGACCACTTATAGTTCATAACCTTACTATTTTCACAACTTTGGAAACCTAAATCCATAAAGCTTTTACACAAATGCAGTTAATAATTTGTGCATGTCGTGTTAGTCAAGTTCTTCCTACATTTTGTTTGATTAGATATTTTCTTCAAAACTGTATGTTTTGATTCGTATCTCATGCTACAAAGATAAATAAGATTTCCAGATTTTTTAAATATGTCTTGAGAGTGTAATAAACAATGATGTTTTAGTGATCCAAAAAGTTCAACATATAAGGAATGATGTTCTGCAATCAATGGACTTAACTAAACGTTTATCTACATTTTTTAATGTTACAACACTAATAATTTTAAGCAACAACAGATATAACTCATATTCTTTGTTTTTGGGAGGCACAAAATCTTCTACGAAAAACCAGAATACTTTCCCAAAAGTAAGTATTTCAGATACAGACATCTTTAGATAAGAATTTAAATTAGTAATGCTGATCGGTGTTGGAGTATTGAAGCAATATAAATCATAGTCGAAGAGCTTTAACTTATTATATAATATATCTAAATAAATAAAATTGTAAAAGTTAATGAACTTGGAAACAATCTTTATCTCATAAACACAAATCCCTTCATACAAATCATGAATAATATCAACAACAAACTTCTCTGTAACATGATAAGATGGGAATTTGTTCCATACACAAATGCCTTTATTTCCTGTCTCATGGAGATTGTTGGATTTACAGTGAATTTAATACTCATCCTTATTTCTAAATTTGGACATGCATTGTATTTCTATAAGCATTACAAATTATATACGACTTATTGTTGTTAAAACTTTCATTAAATCCTAATATAGAAAGCAGCCTAAATTGTCTCCTAAAATTGAAGTCAAAATAAAATAAACTTTTTCTTAGAATTTGAGTTTGAAATTTCCAATCCTTTTTTTTTTTCAAGAAAAAATAAATCATCTATTAAAGGTTTAAACATGAATACCGTATTATGCACGATCTTGTGAATGAATTAGCAAAGTTAGAAAATATTTACTTAGTTCTGATATGGGGAAAAAACATTTTAAGGTACAATATACAGATCCAAGCTTGTGAACACCTGGATAAGAACTCAGAGGATTGCCAGTTTCAAAATCGTCAAAGAATAAAGTTAAATGAAAGACAAGTTCATTAAATTTGCTTTTCTTCTCATTCTATAATTGTCCATCAATGAAATCCATAAATACATTGTTAGGACGATTATTAGTATATAATTTTGCTATAGAGAAATTATCAGAGGTTTCTAAAAAAAATTGTTTTAATTTTAGGCAAAGGAATATAATGGCCAACCAGCGTATAAACGCATAAAGAGCTATTTTACTCCTCGTTCCTTTAATACCAGATTATTATGAATAAAATAAGTTTTTGGCCTAATAAACATTGAAGATTGTTCTAACATTTTCATCTGTTTATACTCTGAGGCCAAACTTAAGAATGCTTTAGAAGCAGATTTAATTTGCTTTTTACAAGACTATTGATAAGTACATCATTATCTCTATGTATTGTAAATATAGCTGATTTTAAAGATTCCAAAAGTTCGAAATTTAACTCTGAAATATTACTGAAAAAACTCTTGGTATTTTCCTTAATCAAAATATTAATTGGGAATGAAAACAAGAGTTTCACTTGGACAAGTTCAATGAACTAGGAATCTTTTTTTGGTAGAAAGTTTTCTTGGAAGGAATGTGACACTGGTTTTCAAAATATTAATTGACAATATAGATGCAAGTTCTTTCAAGCTTATGTTATGTTCTCTGAACTTTCGATATTGATAAATCAATATTTTTATCAATAAGTAACTTAATATAATATAATCATCAGCACTCACGAGTTAAGGGGATTCTGGACACTTTGCCCCTAGTAGATAAAAGTTCATCCACCATACATTTGTATAAACTTAACTTGTTTTTAGCTCCATATATATATATATATATATATATATATATATATATATATATATATATATATATATATATATATATATATATATATATATATATATATATATATATATATATATATATATATATATGATGTTACAGGGCCTCACCGACAAACTAGTAGGATTGATAGGTCACATAGAGATGAACTTTTTTCGTAGAGGTACATATACCCCCCAACCAGTCGTCTCGGAGGTATGCGTGCGCGTGGGTCCGTGTACTTGCTCGTATGGTCAGGAAACTGAATATAAAAATTTGTACTCGATACATTTTATTGAAAGGCATGTTTACATTACAATGTGTGCTCAAACAGTCTGCCCTGCGACTCATTGCATGCCTGATACAGTTGCAGCAACAACCGTCCAACTCTGCAGAGCATGGTAGGATTCTGGGTGATCTGGTGAAACGCATCAGTGATACGAGAAATCAGCTGAGCTCTAGAGACAACTGGAGTTTCATACACCATACCTTTGACATGTCCCTAAAGATAAAATAACCGTCAAGAGTAAAGTAGGCTTCATCTGCGAATAACACGTGCTCGTAGATGCGACAAGCCTCTCGTCCATCTCCTCTAGCCTCTTGCTGTTAAAATAACCGTCAAGAGTAAAGTAGGCTTCATCTGCGAATAACACGTGCTCGTAGATGCGACAAGCCTCTCGTCCATCTCCTCTAGCCTGTTGTTAAAATAACCGTCAAGAGTAAAGTAGCTTAATCTGCGAATAACACGTGCTCGTAGATGCGACAAGCCTCTCGTCCATCTCCTCTAGCCTCTTGCTGTTAAAATAACCGTCAAGAGTAAAGTAGGCTTCATCTGCGAATAACACGTGCTCGTAGATGCGACAAGCCTCTCGTCCATCTCCTCTAGCCTCTTGCTGTTAAAATAACCGTCAAGAGTAAAGTAGGCTTCATCTGCGAATAACACGTGCTCGTAGATGCGACAAGCCTCTCGTCCATCTCCTCTAGCCTCACCCTAACACATTATCATGTCGGTCAGTTCATGTAACTCACAATTCATGTTTACTGCTACCTGCACAACACTAAGCGGACGTACCGGTAAGCGTGTTTGTACTCACACAAAGTAGAATAACAACAAATCCAAAATATGTTACACACACACACACACACACAGAGAGAGAGAGAGAGAGAGAGAGAGAGAGAGAGAGAGAGAGAGAGAGAGAGAGAGAGAGAGAGAGAGAGAGAGAGAGAGAGAGAGAGAGAGAGAGAGAGAGAGAGAGAGAGAGAGAGAGAGAGAGAGAGAGAGAGAGAGAGAGAGAGAGAGAGAGAGAGAGAGAGAGAGAGAGAGAGAGAGAGAGAGAGAAGACAGAGAGAGAGAGAGAGAGAGAGAGAGAGAGAGAGAGAGAGAGAGAGAGAGAGAGAGAGAGAGAGAGAGAGAGAGAGAGAGAGAGAGAGAGAGAGAGAGAGAGAGAGAGAGAGAGAGAGAGAGAGAGAGAGAGAGAGAGAGAGAGAGAGAGAGAGAGAATCAAAATCAGATATTCTTGGAAAATTAATTTTCAATTATTTTAAATTTAAATATTCTGAAGTTAATTTATGAACATATAATTCCTCAAGAAATTTATTTCATTTTCTTAAATATAGTTATGAAATTTTAATTTTTAAATTCCTTAATCTAAAATTTTAAACTGCAAATTTAGGTTTCATCAGCTTACAAACTTATTTTATTTAGTTTAGAATATAGTTTCCTTAAATCATAAGCAATAAACATTATTGAACGTCACTTCCGTGGTTCAAACGGTAGGGTGATTGACTCATATACTTGAGGGCGCCCGTTCGATCCCACTTAGGGATTCTAGGTATATACTACCTAGAAAAGTTCCTCTCCTAGAATAGGGCAATGTCCGTGAGATGCGAACTTTTTATTTAAAAAAAAAAAATAAAAAAAAATAAGGATTTATTTATGTATAAAAAATATATACATGAATGAAAATTTTTGTCTAAAATTCAAATGCGGAAATTAAAAAAGACCAAAAACAAGAAAAGTTAAACTGTTATTGACTACCATAATACATGTTTAGATTTTGACAAGTTTTGTGCTGAAATAACTAAGCACACCTACCTCGCTAAAGATATTCATATAATAATTTTTTTAACTACTGATGCTTGGTTATTCATATTATATATATATATATATATATATATATATATATATATATATATATATATATATATATATATATATATATATATATATATATATATATATATATATATATATATATATATATATATATATATATATATTTATTATACTATTATTAACATTTGGTTCTAAGTTTTATTTCCTTACTAATAACTCTCGTCCAAATAAAATCACAAAAACGAGTTATTTTCTTTTATTATATTATTAAGTTTTGAAGTTTTTAACAGTGAAAAAGAGACAAGAAAAAATTTCTCTCCTAAAAATAGGTCATAGGGGAAGAAAGTTAAGGAACTTATTTCCCATGGTACTAAAAATTTGCACGCCAGTAAGAAATGTTCAGAAAAATTTCATTTATTTATTTTTAAAATAATTATTTAAATAAAGTATAAATTGATAATTTCAAACGAAAACAAAATATGTTGAATTTAATTTGAGAGGGAGAGAGAAAAAGGGAGCAGAGAGAGGGGAGAAGAGGTGTATGAGAGAGAGAGGAAAGAGAGAGAGAGGAGAGAGGAAGAGAGAGGAGAGGAGAGGGAGAGGAGAGAGAAGAGAGGAAGGAGAGAGAAGAGAGGAAAGAGAGAGAGAGAGAGAGAGAGAGAGGAGAGAGAAAGATGAGTGAGAGAGAGGAGGAGGTGGGTGAGAGAGAGGAAAGAGGGGAGAAGAGGTGGGTGAGAGAGAGAGGAGAGAGAGAGGGAGAGGAGAGGAAAGATAGAGAGGAGAAAGAGGAGAGAGGGAAGAAGAGGTGGGTGAGAGAGAGAGGAGAAAAGAGATGAGAGAGGAAGAGGGAAGTGAGAGAGGAGAGATAGAGAAGAGAGAGAGAGAGAGAGAGAGAGAGAGAGAGAGAGAGAGAGAGAGAGAGAGAGAGAGAGAGAGAGAGAGAGAGAGAGAGAGAAAAGAGAAAGAAGAGAAAAGAAAAAAAAAAAAAAAAAAAAAAAAAAAAAGAGAGAGAAGAGAGAGAGAGAGAGAGAGAGAGAGAGAGAGAGAGAGAGAGAGAGAGAGTTCGAATTTGAAAAAATAATAAAATTAGAAATAGATAAGAGCGAAAAACATATAATACAATTGGGAAATAAGTCCCCTACATGTTTTCGATCTAATTTTTTTTTAAAAAGAAAATTTTTTTTTTTTTTTATTTATTTTAATTATTATATATATATATATATATATATATATATATATATATATATATATATATATATATATATATATATATTATATATATATATATATATATATATATATATAATATATATATATATATATATATATAATAACGTGGGAAATATTTTGGGGAGGTGGTTTGCAAATTTTGGTGCTCACTTGTATAATGAAAGTATTTTGAAAGCAATAATGTTTTATGTGAGAAATTTTTCACTTGTGATTTGTGAGAATTTTCCTGTGGGAGTGTAGAGAGTTGAGGTTCGGGGGTGCGTGGGTAACTCTCTAAACTTCCCATCCCACCCATCCTATTTTTATACTTTTAATATAAACATTCAAAGTTTGGAATACAAGAATAGAGTTTGGAAAAGTAAATATTTAAAGTGTGGAGAGAAATACGTCAGAGCTTGGTTTGATGTTACGATTAAAACGAGAAGATAAGAAATGATAAGAAGTAGATAATAGAAGGGAAATATAAAAAGAAGAAGAAATAAATGAAAGTGAAAATGTTATAATTTTTTACCCCTTCTTCGTATAACCACTAAAGGAAGGGCCAAAATCTGAAGATGAAAATCTTCAGTCGTGATGAAAGAATAAAAAAAACGGAATAGTAAGCAAATAATGAAAACGTTTTACATCGATAGAAGTAAAAAATTTATCCAAAATATTAACTTACAATATATTTGAAATTTTTTAAAATATTTAAAAAAAAAAAAAAATTAATTAAATATACTAATTGCAAAATAATATTTCGGTCATTTTAAAATATTTAAAAAATAAAACTAAAATTAATTAAATATACTAATTGCAAAATAATATTTTCCTTAATTTCTTTAATGTTTATTAATTAATAACTTATTTTGAGTAATTTAAATCAATGAGGAAGAATTTCAACTGCAGGTATTTCCCCAACAAGAATTTTGGTGTTAGGAAGACATAAATGATTTTTATAATCAAGATACAATATCAAGGAAAGAAATAAGTTCTTGATTAACGATAAGAAAGGCGAATAAAATATTTAGGAGAGGATAAGACAATGAATAACGAAAAAAAAACAAAGTAAATTCTGAAAAGTAAAATATAAAAGTTAAAAAAAAAAAAAAGATTAGCAAGCGGTTGAACAATAGAAATTATTATTAACCAATGGTATTGAAGGTTACCAACAAAATCTTGGAGAATACGCTTAGTGTCATTTATGCTGTACATTTAACAAGGAATGTAACAATTTTGTTAAAGAAAAAAACACCAAAAATATTTGAGAACTGAGGATAAAAAACCTGGAAGAATATTTAAGAAGAGTATAAAGTTCAAATTGTTTTTTTTTTTTCACTAAACGAGCTATTAGAAAACTGAATGTTCAGATGAGCATTCCAAACTACATTAAACTGCCGAGTATGTCAATATTCTTAAGAGATCAAATATATGGAATATCATCATCAAAACCCGATTTAAATCTAGAATCCAAAATTGCTTTTAAAAAGCTTCAACTGTTCTACAATCCCCCCCCTCCCCTCACACCATTCTATTCTAAATCTAAAAGTAAAATTAAAACAACAAAAACCAGATTCGACCACTTCGCAACCAATTATAAATTCACTCCACTTTTTCAAACTCTTTTTCAAAGCAATTAACTTTACATACCAAACGAGGTTCATCGTACTCAACATTCATCCATTCATCTTTCAAAAAAAATAAAAGAAAATAAAAAAAATTAATTCATTTCAAAATTACACAAAATATATATATATATATATATATATATATATATATATATATATATATATATATATATATATATATATATATATATATATATATATATATATATATATATATATATATATATATATATATATATATATATATATATATATATATATATATATATATATATATATATATATATATATATATATATATATATATATATATATATATATATATATATATATATATATATATATATATATATATATATATATATATATATATATATATATATATATATATATATATATATATATATATATATATATATATATATATATATATATATATATATATATATATATATATATATATAGGGTTCGAGGCAAGGTTAGAGTAGAGAAATTTGGGTAGTTCTCTCTTGCACTTAGCCCCGCCCACCTATGCGTAAGAGGTACACCTGTGGAATGCTTGCTGCAGGTGGGAAGAAAATCAGCATCCGCGATAGCCCTTGCCAGCAAACAGATTTTTGCTGTTGATCCGTGAAGCCCTTGATTCATCTTGAAAATGAACATAGTGTTTCAACAGGTTTACTTAGGTAAGACCCTAAGTTAAAGTTTGAAAAAATGTAAGATATAAAATTATTAATATAACCTGTATATACATCATTGCTATTTTATTGCTGTGTATCAAACTTGTATCATTTAGCTACATTGTTTCAAAATAATTATTTTGTTTGTACTTTCAGTCATTATGATTTCAGCTTCAGCAATATGGGAGTACTTTGCAATGTTTCAGGATAGGCTCGAAATAGCTAAAATGTAACATCTGCAGTTAGGATATTAGAAGAGGACCTTCGGGTGCCCAAAGTAAAAATTTTTCAACCAAATCTTTATAGGGCATCTAAAATCAAAACACAAAAATAAACATTCACTAACAGAAGAGGAGCGGTCAAAAGAAACAGAAAAGAAAATATTGAAAAAGCTAGAAGAAAAATCTTAATTTTCTAGTATTTTGTTTGATTTAATTCACCATTAATAAGTATAATTTGCCATTTTAACCCCGGCAGGCAAACCCCAAATTGGCAAAAATGGCCGGGGTTTGCCGGGGCCCAGGTCTGTCTATATATATATATATATATATATATATATATATATATATATATATATATATATATATATATATATATATATATATATATATATATATATATATATATATATATATATTTATATTTTTTTCATTTTTATTTTTATATTTATTTAATTTTAAAATTATTTTTAATTTTTTTTTTTTTTTGTTTAAAAAATAAATATAATATATATTATATATATATATATATATATATATATATATATATATATATATATATATATATATATATATATATATATATATATATATATATATATATATATATATATATATATATATATATATATATATTCGTTAATAATAATAATAATAATGATAATAATTAAATGGTAAGTCACAATTCTTCGCACTCTAAAATTTGATACATCCCAAGTTTAAGATCGTTGTCAAAGTAAATTTCATTTATCTTCGTTCACTTTTCTTTTTTCCTTAACGAACGTTCATTAATAAGTCTTTTTAAAAGGCCCCATCATAAAGATGAGACTCAGAACCAAATTATTCCTATCAAAAAACTCGTTATAAACTCGAAAGAACATTAGGAAGGTTAAAAGCTCTTTCCTCGTCTCCCTCTCCCTTCCCCCCGATACTCACCTCTTCTAACTAAATAAAATGGGGGAGGGGGGGGGCACCATTTAAATTATAATTGCTCATTGCATAAGATCGTCCTTTAGATCCAAATTAGTTATGACTTGGAAGAGATTTTCATCTCATTTTTTAGAGAGATAGAATATATATATATATATATATATATATATATATATATATATATATATATATATATATATATATATATATATATATATATATATATATATATATATATATATATATATATATATATATATATATATATATATATGGGAAACAAATGCAAGTACTGAAGGTGCATAAGAATATACACTTGATCTTTTAGAAAATCTTTTTGCAAGACACGCCATTTAATCTTCCAAAACTGAGTTGAATTTTCGGAGAAAATGTTCTGTGTAAGAATATGCACAATGATGAAGAAATTAGGTTTTTGACGAATTGAAAACTACTGTTTTCTCTGGCATAATTAGAAATAAGAATAGGAGAAAGATTAGAGATTAGTTTCTCCAAAGTCACTCTCCGAGAAACAGTTTCTTCTGTCCTATTGGGATACTTTTCAAAGTGAGAACATCTGTGAAGAGTGAAGTCATTGGTTTAAAGAGTCGATAGACGATGAAGGGACACATAGATGGTCATGAATGAAAAATAGAAAATAGGTGGTGATAGATTAGACTGTCTGGAACACACCACTAACTAACTCAAAGGATGAACAATGGTTGTGAACTACAGCAGCTATAAAACAACCAGATCAAAATCGAAGAGAAGTATAGATGCTGAGAAGGAATTTTTTAAATGAAAGCTTTGTGCCTGACAGTACAGAAACATTCAAAATAATAGCCCAAACCAAACACTCATTAGATTTACGTATTTTAGAATCATTTTATGTAATCACTCTCAAACCATCATTAAACACCGACAGCAGTGCAAAATGAACTTTAATAATGTGATATTATAATCCTAAACATATCTGACTGGTTTTTTAGATAAAATACTCTTTTACATTTCAAATAATAATTTATTTCCACCCTTTGTACCTATTTTTTAGCAGTGTTTTAAAAAATGTTTTTAAAGTATTTTTTTATATAAATTTTCTTATATTGTACATTATTTCATTATTTTCCTTTATTCCGTCTGATTTTAAAAGTAATTTTCTACTCTCTTATTAGATTCTGAAGATGAGAAATTAATTCTCGAAACGTTGATTTAATAAAATGTTCTATAAAGCTCTGGTTCTTTTATTCCTGATAAAAATAAGATTCCCGAAACAATAGAAGCCGTAATGATATATATATATATATATATATATATATATATATATATATATATATATATATATATATATATATATATATATATATATATATATATATATATATATATATATATATATATATATATATATATATATATATATATATATATATATATATATATATATATATATATATATATATATATATATATATATATATATATATATATATATATATATATATATATATATATATATATATATATATATATATATATATATATATATATATATATATATATATATATATATATATATATATATATATATATATATATATATATATATATATATATATATATATATATATATATATATATATATATATATATATATATATATATATATATATATATATATATATATATATATATATATATATATATATATATATATATATATATGAAAGTCAATGTCTTATATTAGTAAAGGACAATCATTAAAGAAATCCAATATAAGTCCGATAAAAGACTTTATTAATATGTGCTTCAAGGATCATTTTCCTTTCCTCTAAACCAAGATCAGCAATTCTCTTAAAACAAATAGTCGTTGTCTGATATTGGGTTTTTTATCCACCAATCGCATTTCTTTTTTTTTCCTTCTTTCTTTTTCTCTTTTTTATTTACTTTTATTCAAGGAGACTTCGTGGTAAGGGTTGGGAGGGATTGGGGGGGAAAGGGATTGGATACAAGGTCTGCCCTTAAGGAATTTTATCTCTCATTTCTTTTAAAAATATATATTGATTTTAATAAGGGCATTTGAACGTTTTTTTTTTTGGTTAACTTTTCTTTTTGTCTTTATTTCGTTTATATTAAAATAGGAATTCAAATTATAAAATCAGAATTTGGTTTCAAGGGCTTTTCATATTCGATAAATGTAGAATATTCAAAACTTTCAACATATTAATACATTAACAATTATTCAAATCAAATTAATAATAATAATAATAATAATAATAATAATAATAATAATAATAATAATAATAATAATAATAATATATAATATATATATATATATATATATATATATATATATATATATATATATATATATATATATATATATATATATATATATATATATATATATATATATATATTTACAGATCACCACCACTCACGGGCAGAGCCCTTTTCAAGGAGGGGGCACATAGAAAAGGAAGAAAACTCACTCGAACTCGAACCTAACGCACATCCCTGAGGTGGGCACAGACAGAAGCCTTGAAGAGAGAAAGATTAAATACAGGAGGAAAAATAGATGATGGTAGAGAGTTCAACAGAACAGAGGTGGCTGGATAGGAGGCATCACAACGGGCTAGCATTGGGTTTCCAGCATCAACACAAAATTTGTGTAACGAGGACGACGCAACGGTGGAGAAATGCGGGAGACCAATTCCCTCGAGCACCTGCCATTGTAGTACAATATAAAAAAAAGAGATAGTGCGCCAACGTCACGTCGCAGAGATAGGGACAGTTTATTACTCTTTTAGCTTTAGACTCAACCCTATCCAGAACAGTACTCCATACAAGGGCAAATAAGACCCTTTTATAATTGGAGTAACTGCTCAGAAGGAAAAAATTCTCGCAACCTGAAAAGTGTTCCCAGCTTCTTAGAGGCTGCTCTAGCAACCATTGTGATATGTGGTTTCCAAGACAATTTATTGTTTATGTTTAGACCAAGAATGTTAACGATATTTACAGGTGAAACGGGAGAGCCATCGAAGAGGATAGGAAAGTTGGGAGGTGTTTTTGAGAGGGAGATGTGAAGAAGTTTAGTTTTTAAAGGTTTTAAAGTTTTGAGTTTTTAAATTTCACAAAATGACCCCACCGGGAAATCCCATCCAGATCAGCAAGAATAGAATCGGAAAGAAGAAGACGAGAAGTAATTCTAGAAGCAAAAGAGGGAGCAGATTTGAAATGAGTAGAAGAATGCAGAGTTGAGTCATCAGCATAAGAGTGAACAGAGTTAGAAGTGCAGTTGAGAAGATCGTTAATGAAAAGTAAGAATAAGGTTGGAGATAAAACAGAACCCTGAGGAACACCACAGTTGACAGAAAAAGAGGAAGAGATCGCTCCATCTACAAGTGCCGAAATGGAACGATCTGAGAGAAAACTAGACAAGAGTAAGCAAAGGGAAGGAGGAAATCCAAAGGAAGGGGGCTTGGAGAGCAGCGACGTACCTTTTTTCGGGATCGGCTGAACAAATGCACCCTTCCAGCATTGAGGAAAAGTATTAGTATTAAGGCATAGAGAGTAGAGCTGAACGAGGGCAGACGCTAATTCGGAAGCACACTCCCTTAGAATAAGAGGGGGAATGCCATACGGGCCACTGGCCATAGATTTCAGAATCCCATGCACCAATCATGAGTAATTACAGGTAGAGACATGGGACACCTGAGAGGAGAAGGAGTAGGAGGAGGGATACCAGAATCGAGAAGGGTGGAATTAGATGAAAAAAGAAGGCCGAAGAGATTAGCCTTTTCAGAGAGATTATTAGCTACAGAACCATCATAGCGAATAGGAGGAGGAAAGGCAGATTTACAGAAGTTATTAGAGATATTTTTTACAAAAGGCCAGAAATCTTTATCAGTAGGAGAGCCATGGAGGTCAGCACACTTTCTTTTTGTGAAAGTACGCTTAGTCCGTCGAAGAACATCCCTGCAACGATTCCGAGCTGAATAAAAATTAGCAAGAGTGATAGGAGAAGGAGAGTTTTTCCATTCACGAAAAGCATTGTCTCTCTCCCGAAGGACAAAAGAACAATTGCCATCGAACCATGGATTTTGAGGAGAAAAAGATTTAGTTGAAGATGGAATAAATCTGCTCATTCATCAAGGATCACGGTCACTACCTTTTCAGCAGAGACAGAAGCGTTCCCCGAGCCAAAGCAAAATTCACTCCAATGGTAGTTAGTAAAGCAGCGACGCATTGCTCCCCAATTAGCTCGATTAAAGTGCCAGAAAATACGTTTAGGTCATGGTGGAGTTGTTGGAGAGAAAACATTGTAACTAAAAGCTACAAAATTATATTCAGTTACCAATAGGAGGAAAAATGGTGTATTTATATCTTGAAGGAGTAGTGGTGAAGCATAAATCAATTGTGTTCAAGAACTGGTTAGGACGATCTGGAATGTGTGTGGGTTCCCTAATAAACTGCTCCAGATCGTTGAGAATGCTGAAAGATTTGGGTTCCTCCTCACCTGTGTCAGTATGAGAGGAACCCTCCCTAAATAGAGGATTTCAGCATTTGGATGAGAAGAAGCAACAGTCTGGTGAGAAGTAGTAAGATATTGAAAAAGAACTGGAAAATCTGTTCCATTAGGGGAGCATTAACAGAAACACAAGGTAATTGTAGTAGTAGGAAGACAGATTTTAAGCCATAAAACATCGAAATTTGGAGATTCTAGATTTACGAGACGTGTCACAGGAGTGTTAATGTTAATATAGGCACAGACTCCTCCATTTAGTCGGAAATTGTGAAAAAAAGTTGCAGTTGGAGACGTTGAGGTTGTTAGAGGAAGAATCTCTGTTCAATTGGGTCTCAGACAGAAGCAAATGGTTAGAATGAGAGTTAGAGAGCTGATATTCTACGGATTCGATATTTTATATATCCATATTATATATATATATATATATATATATATATATATATATATATATATATATATATATATATATATATATATATATATATATATATATATATATATATATATACAGATAAAATGTTTGTGTGCGTATGCATGGATAAATATTTGACAGGGGTAGGTTTCTTTTTTTTTTACGCATATCAACACCGATGTGGTGATATATATATATATATATATATATATATATATATATATATATATATATATATATATATATATATATATATATATATATATATATATATATATATATATATATATATATATATATATATATATATATATATAATATATATATATATATATATATATATATATATATATATATATATATATATATATATATATATATATATATATATATATATATATATATATATATATATATATATAATATTTTTTTTTTTTTTTTTTTTTTTTTTTTTTTTTAAAGTTTTTTTTTTTTATAAAAATTTTAAATTATCTGCAATTGATTTTTAAATAAATTTTTAACATTTTTTACATTTATTATTATTATTATTATTATTATTATTATTATTATTATTATTATTATTTTTAATTATGACAGATTAGGTTAGGTTTTCTTTCGTATAAATTTCGTATAAAACATAATTTAAAAAAAAAGTCTTTTGGAATGTTTACCTTCAAAAAAAGTATCTTAAAATTATAAACTTTGCATTCGGTTTTCCTTATTGGTTTTAATATAATTTTCTTACGTGATGGTTTTCATTTAAAAATAAATTGTTACAGATATTACGTAAGGTATGCAATATACCTGAAACTCGAGGTCAATTAACCTGTGCCAGAAAAGGGGACCTGTCTCAACCCTTCAACAATCTTCCTATTCCTTTAATTAAACTCAACATTTTTCAAAGTTTTTGAATATGTTCTTAACGTGAAGATATGGAAATATCTTCAATCTTCTAATCGTATCTACTCTTTTTAACTCTCCAGTTGCATACTTCTTCGTTTGAGTAGCACTCGTGCAACATTTCTTCCCACATGGTCCTATCCTTTCTCTATCTATGCGCCTCTCTTACCATACATACTTAACCGCCGTATATATATATATATATATATATATATATATATATATATATATATATATATATATATATATATATATATATATATATATATATATATATATATATATATATATATATATATATATATATATATATATATATATATATATATATATATATATATATATATATATATATATATATATATATATATATATATATATATATATATATATATATATATATATATATATATATATATATATATATATATATATATATATATATATATATATATATATATATATAATATTTTTCTTCACAGAGTTAGCATGCATTTAAAAGACAGAACTACATTTCTTCCAAAAAAAAAATAAAACAAAATAAAATAAAGGAAAAAAAAGAAAAAAAAAAAACTTTTAAAACAGTTGAAAATAATTTGTGAAGAAAGATAAAATTGGAATACTAATGTAGTTCTTTCGAGACTTTCAAAAGAAATATAATAAAATCTTAGCGGAAATATTGGCAAAAAAATTACTCTATGCGTTCAGACATGGAGTTCCAAACTTAGTCTTTTTGCAAGTCGTAAAATAATAATAATAATAATAATAATAATAATAATAATAATAATAATAATAATAATAATAATATTAAAGTAAAAAAAATATTTTTTAAATTATTTTTGCCTCATGAAAGTGCATTTTATTTATTTATTTAATTTTTTTTAATTATTTTTTCTTTAAAAATTGTTTTAAAAAAATATAGATTACATAAATTTCCTTTTTTTCTCATAAATGGGAATATTATTTTTAAGAAATTTTATTTCTATTTTTTTTTTTTTTTTTTTTGATGTATTATGTAAATCAGCCACAATAAAAGTAAAAAATCCGTAATATCATTAAATAAAGAACTGGTAATAACTAATACCTAAAAGTGTAATTTATCATCGTTCTACAGTACCAATTTAAAAAAAATAAATAAATAAAAAAAATTTTTTTTTTGGACCAATTTTCATTAGAGATTCAAAGAGAAACTTCACATTTTTATGTCGATAATTTTTTAAATTTTCAATCCAAGCCATTTATTTATTTTTTTAAAAAAATTAATGAATTTTCATTTAGAATAATACCTAAAACATTGAATAAATTAGAGTTAATCTTCATTCATTTTCCTTTATATAGATGCACAAATTTTATTTTAGGTTCATATTTCTCGGGGTTTGAGTCCTTAACTGAGGAGGCGGGGGGGGGGGGAGGGCTTTGCTGTAGGACGCCACAAAAGTCGAGTTCGATGTGTGAGGAACTTCCTTACTAGATTAATCCTCTCCATTTCAGATACGCATCACACAGCAAAATTAACGTATTAATACCAATTTAGGCTGTATTCAGAAAATTAAAACATTAATTTCAACGTAATTGTAAAGATTGGGTAAAATGCATTCAAGAAAACATCATACAAAAATATAATAGAGACTATGAGAAGGTTGTCATCAATAAAAAGCGATAAAAATGACAAGACATTGCGAGTAAATAGACTATAGAACTGACACATTCTTGCAGAAAGGCAAATAATGGATAGTATTTCAGTAGCAATGGAGAGTGGTAGGAGTAATTTAACATATAATAAATTTGCTCATATTACAATCTTGTTATTAAATGGTTTTCGGCATTATAGACAGACGAATGACCATACTAGGAAAAATGGGCAGGGGAAAACCATTTTATAAAACTGCAGACGCTTTACTAAAAAAGCCTTCAAATACAGCTAAATGATGTACATGGAACCAGAGTAAGAACGGATGCCATTAGACGACGACTTACTGAACAAAATTATCACCTTCAAAGGTGGAACATCACAAAACCACATTAGCAAGAATAGGGATAAAAGGATCAATAATGGTATTGTTTGAAGCTTCTTTGACGGCCGTACAGAACTTTAAATTATTAATTGATGGAGGTCGCCTAAATGTTGAAAGCCATGTTACCTATATCATAGACCCATATGTTACACAATTTGAACTTTACATTGGAGATGGGATTTATTCTATTGCAAGACAATGACAAGATACACGCCGTTCTAACAGACCATGAATATTTGAATAATGTACATATTAGAATTTTCAACTGGAAAGAATACATTCGAGTCTCAGTCCCATAGAACATGTTTGGGACATGATAGAACGAAGAGTTAGGGAACTCCATCCACCATGGACCATACACACTTAATCATTTCCAGCAAGCATTTGTGCGTGCATAGGAATAACTTCAACAAGGTGCCATACGACACCAAATGACGTGCACCGAAAGACGTTTCCAAGCTGCAATCCGTAGCAGGAGTGGGCATACATGGTATTAAGGATTACTGAAATAGTATATAGTGAGAACAATATTTTATACAGCATTGTTTAATTGCTATCTCTGCAAAATTTTTCCA
>SEYY01013159.1:170000-172500 GCA_009176605.1 Armadillidium nasatum
TAATAAATATAAAATATAACTATTAATTAAAAAAAAAACATATAAATATAGTGTAAATTGTTAAATATTAACATAACAAATATTAATTGACTCACACTCTTTAAGACCTAATTCTCCCGCCAAAACTATTTTACCGCCAAATTTGAATTAGGTAAAACCATTATGATAAACTATTAAAAATAAAAATCTATTTCTTTTACATATTATATTTCAAATAAAAATGTTTATCTTAGAAATTTTCATTATAATGTATTTTAAAATGTAATATTTAAATTTATTATAAAACAATATTTACAACTTTAAATAAATAAAATTTTATATGTTATGTTAATATGAATTTGTTAAAGTTTAATAATAGTAACGTTGTAAACAATTTTTGTTAAAATAAGGGAATAATAAATAAAGTGGAAAACTTTCCACTTTATCACAGTAGAGATAATTCACTCAGAAGGAAGAAGCAGAAACAGCAGCACCACCAAGAAGATGAAGTCCCAATAAGAAAAAGAAGTTCACACAGAAGAGCCACCTCCAAGAACTGTGTAGATAGCTTGACAGTTTTATGTCCTCGGCTATCTAACACAGCAAATGGCTCAGAAACAACTATCCAGGGATCAAGAAGAAGCTGTTGCAGTTACCTCCCTTTGCCCTTCCTTCGAAGCGGCAATACACGACTGAGGAAGCTGGCTGCTAAATGGGTGGCCATTTACAAGTTGGGCTACCAGCCCAACCACTGACCCAGCGATTCGTCCGAAAGTTCGGCCTACCAGCCGAACTCCTGAACCACAAGTTGGGCCTACCAGCCCAACTCCCTTCAACATCGGGACTTTATGGATATCTCACAAGGACTACGCTGCCCGTCTTCATGGCTTCTCACTACCACCAGCTACCTCAAGAACAACAGTCATCTCTGCTGCAGGAATGGAGCCGCCCACCTTGTCAGTAACCTCCCTTAAAACGTGGATTCTTGTCCTTACAACAAGAACACATACCACAAGAACCACGTACTCCTTAAGAAGCCTAACTTCATTTATTAAATTCTTCTGGCTCAATTGAATTCACCTCAACTTAAAAAGTAACGGACAGCAGCTAGACGTCTTTTGGAGCAATTCTACACCGGATGCTTTACGGTCAATTTGTCCCTCTGGATTTCTGCTGCAAAGAAGTTATAATCAACCTACAAAGAACAACCTACGAAAAACACTACAAAGAAAAACAACCTACAAAGAATGCACATTTAACACCTAACTTCGAAAGTGACTCTTCCTATTACTCAAACCGCTCCTTTCTTCAAACAAAGAGTAATCGTCCTCCAATACGTCACACAACAAAAGGAAGAAAACATCGTAGCAGATACTTTTGTCCCGCATTCTCCGGTAACAGTAGAAGCTATCGATGTACCTGATGTTCCTACCTCTGATGCACCTGATGTTCCTACTAGGACGACGACTCTACATCAGTGGTTCCTATTTTCAAGAGTACACTTTCCAGAAGAAACCCCCTCCGTCGAGTACGCTTCCCTGAAGATGTTCACTCCGTGTCTGATGGGGAACTGATATATAGTGTGTTAACCAAAATATAAAATAACGTTTTCTTTAATGAAAAATATTTTAAAGTGTTAATTTGTGAATTGTGTTCATTTTGTTCTAAAATAAGAAACCAACAGTCAAACCCTTGTGATAATTAAAAATAAAGTTTCTTTTTGTAATAAAATAATTATAATAAATATATAAATATAAACTATTAATTAAAAAATAAACATATAATATATAGTGTAAATTGTTAAAATATAAATAACAAAATATAATTGACTCTAGCACTCTTTAAGACTAATTCTCCGCCAAAACTATTTTACCGCCAAATTTGAATTAAGGTAAACCATTATGATAAACTATTACAAAATATAAAAATATTTTCTTTTACATATTATATTTCAAATAAAAATGTTTATCTTAGAAATTTTCATTATAATGTATTTTAAAATGTAATATTTAAATTTATTATAAAACAATATTTACAACTTTAAATAAATAAAATTTTATATGTTATGTTAATATGAATTTGTTAAAGTTTAATAATAGTAACGTTGTAAACAATTTTTGTTAAAATTAGGGAATAATAAATAAAGTGGAAACTCTCTACTTTTCTTACACCTTCCCAAATACTGAGATAATTTCAGAAGGCATAGAAATAGTAGTAACCTTTCCCTTTATTCCGAGGAGCCAAAGAAGAATCCGCCTCTAAGCCAAGCTGCCCAAGAAGACGACCAAGCAGAAGCCCTAAAAGAAGCAGTCCCAAGCAGAAGTCCAAAAGAAGCTGCCCTTAGAAGAAGAAGTTCCAACGCCTCTGCTACCAAAAAGGAAACCCAGTTTGGCAGCTCATTTTGCCCTCGACTGTGGTTAAGTAGCCTTCCACCTGAGGCTACAGACGTTCCACGGACCTGAAGAGAAGTGGTGGCTACCACACGCCTACCAGTCGGCATTCCACAAGGGGACTTAGGAAA
>SEYY01013159.1:177500-182500 GCA_009176605.1 Armadillidium nasatum
TCACTTTACTCTTTGTTGAGTTTACCCTTAATCCCTTCGATGCACATTCCCTAACAAACTCCTTCACCAACATTCTCAGCTTCTCCCCAGATTCAGCAACTAACACCGCATCATCCGCAAACAACAAGACACTTACCTCCCATTCTCCCTCTCCACTTCTCAACCTAATACCCTTCCCTTCCCTCCCTAACAACACCATCCATTAACACATTAAACAACCATGGAGACATAACACACCCCTGCCTCAGTCCAACTTCCATTCTAAACCATTCAGTCAGTTCCCTCTTCACCCTCACCCTCGCTCTACAGTTCTCATAAAATGATTTAATTGCATTCAATAATCTACCTCTCACTCCTCCCTCCCTTAGAGCCTCAAACAATTTCCTCCTACAAACTCTATCATACGCCTTTTCCAAATCCATAAAGCATACATACCCTACTTTATCTTTCTCACGCAATTTTTCACCAATCATTCTCAGTGTAAACACCTGATCCACACATCCCCTACCTTCTCTAAAACCTCTCTGTTCCTCCCCCACTCTCTCTTGTCAGTTCTTTCACTCTCGATACTAAAACTCTCCCATAAATTTTCCCTACTACACTCAACAAGCTTATCCTCCTATAATTCTTACACACCATTTTATCCCCCTTCCCTTTATATATCGGCACTATGCAAGCATCTAGCCACTCCTGAGGCACTTTTCCCTCTCCCCAACACACATTAAACATTCTCACCAACCAGTCAACTATCACTCTCACTCCCACTCCCACCCTTATCATCTCCCCATATATACCATCCATTCCTGCTGACTTTCCCTTCTTCACCTTTTCCACAGCTACTTTCACTTCCTCTCTACTAATACTCCCGCCTTCTTCTAACAACATCTCCTCATTATTCTCCACTACTCCCTCGCCTCCCACCCCCGTCAACAAATCACTAAAGTGTCTCTTCCATCTCTGCCCCACTATATATATATATATATATATATATATATATATATATATATATATATATATATATATATATATATATATATATATATATATATATATATATATATATATATATATATATATAGTGGGGTAGTATAAATATATATGTAGTACAAATTGCACTATCGACGGGTGAAACCGGTCTAGAGAGCTAGACCGGAACTAAAAGGCTCTCCCACCGATAGTGCAATTCAAATATCGATAAATAATCGGAAAATAATCGATATTTCCCCCCCTAAGGGGAGAAATTAGACCGGAATTAGAAAGGCATTACTCCCTAAGGGGGGTTTCTAGACCGGAATTAGACCGGCATTTGAGTTTTCGCACCAAATGAGACGGGTTTTCGCGCCAAATTAGAACGGAAAATTAGAACGGTAACTAGAAAGGCAAAATTAGACTACTAGTACTACTACTACAACTACTATATATATATATATATATATATATATATATATATATATATATATATATATATATATATATATATATATATATATATATATATATATATATATATATATATATATATAGGATAACCGACCGGGGTTGGAATTTGGCCGGGGCCGGGCCAGAGTTGCCTAAAATTTGTAAAGAGGTCAAAAGCACTGAAATTTTTGGTTAAGAAAATTAGATATAATTTTAATTGACACTTATTTAATTATAAGGAAGGAGTAGAATAGTCAACATTCACTTAAATTAATGATTACATGCATATTCTCCAAAAAAAAATTTCAGAAAATTACAAATTTTATATAATAAAAGTTTTAAAAAAAGTACAAAAATTAAAATTTGAATTTTTTTTCTGATTCATAATAGTGATTCAACAGGTTTACTTAGGTAAGACCCTAAGGTTAAAGTTTGAAAAAATGTAAGATATAAAATTATCAATATAACCTGTATTTATACATATCATTGTTATTTTATTGCTATGTATCAAACTTGTATCATTTAGCTGCATTATTTAAAAATTATTATTTTGTTTATACTTTCAGTCAATATGGCTAAAAGATCAGCTTCTGCAGTATTTGAAGTACTTTACAATGTTTCAGGATAGGCTCGAAATAGCTAAATGTTAACATCTGCAGTCAGAAAATTAGAAGAGAACCTCCGGGTGCTACAAGTAAAAAAATTTAAACCAAATCTTTTTGGAGTATCTAAAATCAAAACACAAAGATGAACATTCACTAGCAGAAAAGGAGCGGTCAAAAGAAACAGAAAAGAAAAAAAATCTTAATTTTCTTATATTTTGTTTGAATTTTTTTTTTTTATTATTTGACTGATTGAGCTGAAATTTTCAAAGTATGTGAATTTTTTCACGAAGTTCTGAGTTGATTTCGAGCATTTTTTTTGAGTCTATAACGGTTTGAAACTTATTTGGACCCAAAGTTGAAAAAAATGAATAACTGGATCAAACCACTGGTCCACATGAGCTGAAAATTTAGCTGAATACCTTTGCCCCAATTTCTTGCATTGGTGGGAATAGGTTTTTGATATCACGTCTAGAAAAAAGTTATATAAGCACTTGAAATTTTTTTTTGCAAAATCGTACCCTTCTGGAAAATTATTTATAAAAAACGCTACTATTTTTTTTTATTTGTGAATATTGTTTAGAAGAGGGCAGGGCAACAATATTTATTTAGTGCATATTTAAATGCTCTTTGTTTGAAGCGAGATATAGCCTCTCAAACTTTGGGAATTTTTGAAATTTGGCCAAAAATGGACCTTTTTGAAGGCTATATCTCAAAACCAACGAATGTCATCGAATAAAGTACATAGAGGAATTTGTAGCCCCACCCCTCCTCTATACACACCAAAAATAGGAAATGTCATAGTTGTATTTTTTTTTTTTTAAAAAAAATTTTGTCTGAAAAGGTGGATTTTTTTAGTTCAAAAAATTTTTTTTTCTATAGTTGGTCAGTTTTTGGCTTATAACATTTTTCCTATAACTCTGGGAACAAAAGTCTATTAGAGACTTTTGTATCCCATTTAATTTTGAATAAATAATCCAATTTTCAGCTCATTCTAAAAAGTGGTTTGGCACCGCCATTCAATTAAAAAAGGGTAAAATTTCAAAAAAAAAAAAAAAAAAAAAAAAAAAAAAACTTTTAACCGTAATAGACTCGGAAAAACGCTAGAAATGGACTTTTCTTACCGGTAAAAAAATCTATATAACTGAAAGTTTCAGCAGAATCGGCTGAAAATTAAAAAAAGGAAAAAATGTGTTAAGTATAATTTGCCATTTTAACCCCGGCCGGCAAACCCCGGTTTTCCTTGATTTTTAGCCGGGCCGGGGCCGGGGCCGGGCCGGGGCCGGGGCCGGGGTCAGTAAAAATGGCCGGGGTTGGCCGGGGCCGGGGCCCCGTCGGTTCCTATATATAATATATATATATATATATATATATATATATATATATATATATATATATATATATATATATATATATATATATATATATATATATATATAAGTGCTTCATGAACAATGTGTCTAAATAACCCACATTACAGTCCTTTGTTCTCTTTCATTCGGGTCGATTTTTTTTCCTAAAAATAAAAGTTCAACCTCTAAAAAAAAAAATTTATTTATTCATTTTTAATTTTCATTTTTATTTATTTATTTTTATTATTAAAATGAAAAATAAAAATAGGCCTGTTTAAGAAAATTAAAAAAAAAAATAAATATATATATATATATATATATATTATATATATATATATATATATATATATATATATATATTATATATATATATATATATATATATATATATATATATATATATATATATATATATATATATATATATATATATATATATATATATAGTATCCAGAACGTAATTGTACTATTTTGAACGTGCATTTTTTCTTCAGTGGGTTTTATGAAGGGTCTCGCTGCACTTTTCCAACAAAGCTTTTATAACAAATACAATAAAATATTTGGAATTAATGGATCTTTTAATATATATATATATATATATATTATATATATATATATATATATATATATATATATTATATATAATATATATATATATATATATATATATATATATATATATATATATATATATATATATATAATATATTTACTATGATATACCGTAAATGCATATATTTATTCTTTTATTCCTTTAATGAGGCTAAACACATTTTTATAGGCACTATTTATTTCACTAAATACATATATTTGAGATAGTATTTATTTTTATTTTTAACAAATTGTTGAACTTTCATTCTCTTAATCGAGACACTTCATCAGAACAAATTAACTTGATGAACTTATGATTTGATGTTGCTTTTGTATGACAACCTCACAGCGGATTCTGGCAACAATGGCAAACTTGTCAAGCTCTTTCGTAGACTGTTTGATCTATTTAGCATCTTGTTTGTAGTTTTATCTATTGGGATTTCATCTTTAATTATATTCATATTTTGCTTATTCTTGATTATAAAAGATTCAATGAGTTTTCTATAATTTGTATTTTGTGTAGTCTTGATTAGTTGAGAATTTTTAATGTTAGGTATATGACCGAAAAATTGTCTATGGTTTACTAAGGAAGAATATTTGTTATCATTTCTAAGATCTTGTGTATGTTGATAGAGACGTCTTTTGATATCATTGGTTTTACCTATATAAACTTTGTCACATTGATTGCATGGGATTTTGTATATGCCGATATTATTGTCTGGTTAGTTAATTTTTGGTTTTAATGTGTGTTTTAGTACTAATTGAAGTTGGACTTTTACTGTACAAAATACAAATAATAGAAAACTCATTGAATCTTTTATAATCAAGAATAAGCAAAATATGAATATAATTAAAGATGAAATCCCAATAGATAAAACTACAAACAAGATGCTAAATAGATCAAACAGTCTACGAAAGAGCTTGACAAGTTTGCCATTGTTGCCAGAATCCGCTGTGAGGTTGTCATACAAAAGCAACATCAAATCATAAGTTCATCAAGTTAATTTGTTCTGATGAAGTGTCTCGATTAAGAGCA